>JAUEKU010114652.1:0-12726 GCA_032274805.1 Gypsophila paniculata
GCGGCAAGATTTAACGATTTGGAGCTGATTGGAAGAGGCTCCTTTGGTGATGTTTATAAAGGGTAATCAGCTAACTTAACCATCTTTTTCGAGAACTGATGAATTATGTGTTTTTGATGAATAATGTGTTTGCTGTAATGGTATCTGTAATAATCGGCTTAACTCACTAGTCACCTTGTATCTCAATAGTCAATTTGATTGGTTTTGACTGTTTGGTGCAGAGTTATGATGCAATTAGGCTAGGGCTTCATCATTCTACGAGCTCGTTGTGTTTTAGACTTTGCATATCCAACATTAGGAACTAGGATTAATTAAGTTGATGCTCAGCCTCGCTATTGTACTCTCGTTGTTGCAAAATAATCTATATATGTATTCTCTCTTTTTTCTTAGTTAATTGTTATCTTTGTTTGAAAACCCCCCACAAGAAAAATAACCCATAGACAAAAATTTTTGGGACAAAGGGAGTAGTATGCTAGACTTTATGATAATTGACTTGAACTTGGACCGAGGTATAGACGTAGAGTGTAGCTGTAGGTTTAATGTTGCGTCATTTCTCATTTTTTTTTATTCGATTAAGCTTATATTCCACTTTAGAATGGAGAGGTGGTTGAGATTCAAACCTGTGACCTTTTGGTCGGCATGGTCAAGCACAACCTTGAATGCCCTTGTTGTTGCAGCTTACCCTTCTCATCTGATATTTGGCTGCTTTCTCGCCTGTTTTGCAGTTTTGATAAGGAGCTCAACAAAGTAGTTGCCATTAAAGTTATTGACCTGGAGGAATCGTAAGTCTCTGTACTCAGTACTTCTTTGAGTTCTTTTGGTTTCCATTCGTTCACTGTGGATGTTTCTCCTCTTTTTTTTTTTTTTTTTTTTTTTTAATCCCCTGTAAAGGTAAAGGTTGGAACAATAATCTGTCAGTTACAGCAATTGAACGGTAGAATAATGTAGCTTTGCCTCTTGGTCTCGATGTTGGAAAAAAAAAAGTGCCATTGGGCATATCGCTTGTAGTTAGGTACTTAGGTACTCGTTATTCAAATGTGGAACGGCTTACCAATATAATCACAAGCCACTACCCCGATTCTTATAACAAGGATCCGACTCAAAGTAGGGAGGTTGGATATATGCTGAAATCTGGCATGGTATTCATTAGATTTGAATTCCATTGGTGAAATTAATTTTTGAAAGTAGAAGAGATTTCACTAAAAGATTAATGTCATTTAAATACATCCTGAAGGATAAGAATATAGTTCAGATGATAGTTTAATGGTATTATGTTTCTCGAGAATCACTCATTAAGCCACCTTTGGCAGAGAGAGGCTGCATGTACGTAGCCTTAACTTTATGTTGATTTCAATGTAAATTTTCGGTGAATCATAGTGTTCCATGTTGCAATAATTGATATTTACTTGAGTAAATAAAAAGTTCATAAAATTTAAAGATTTGTTAATTTTCATTTTCAACATTTCATCATTCTTATCTGGTCAGTTGTTAAACATGACATCATATTGAGGGGCATTTCTTATTGACACCCGAACCCCCCCATCCCCCCTCTCCTTTCTTGAAATGATTATCTCATATTTATTCTTCCATCTTTTGTTCTGCTTCTTGTTTTCCAGTGAAGATGAAATCGAGGATATTCAAAAGGCACGTCTTCAGTTGATCTTTTCTTCTTGTTTCTATGGCTACTACAAATACGGAGTATATTGATATTGGCTGTATTATTTTGTCATCTAACTTAATCTTCTTCTTACACAGGAAATCTCTGTTCTATCCCAATGCCGATCGCAGTATATCACCGAATACTATGGCTCATATCTACATCACACAAAATTGTGGATAATAATGGAATATATGGCTGGTGGTTCAGTTGCTGACCTAGTAGGTTACTGTTATCTGTCTCATGCTTTCTTTTCTCTTTCATTTTCATCCGCATGAACATGTGTGACACTCTCATATCATTGCATTTTTACTGTCAGTACTCGGGGTAAATTGCTACACTCAGTACGAACACACTTCAGGCTGATCATCTAGGGGCGTATATGATGTTAGGAAAGGATTACCGTGAGTGCTGACAGAATGACAGCATGCAAATCCTTGCATTGTTGTCTTTTGTATGAGCATGCTTTCGTACAACTATATTATACGAAGTGTTATTTATTTACTTAGCATGGTGTATATGTTCTCTTATTGTTTACACTGCCTACTTGATGTATGCCTATTGTATCTGTCTTTTAACTTTTATCATGCCTGTGCAGCTACAATCAGGCACTCCCCTAGAAGAAGCATCAATAGCCTGCATCCTACGTGATTTACTGCACGCTGTTGATTATCTTCATGCTGAAGGCAAAATTCACAGAGACATTAAAGGTGAAAGCCCTGTTCATTGTTTTACATTGATGATAAATGCTTTCTTTATTACGTTGTATCTTTTGAAATTCTCGAAATAGTACGGACCCAGGTAGTATGACTAGTATATGCATGTAGAAGCCACATATCGTGTGACAGAATGTAGGCTAGACTGACTCTGCAGTTTGATATTCCGCAGCTGCAAATATTTTGTTGAATGAGAATGGCGATGTTAAGGTATCAATTTCTTAGACCCTGTAAAATCTCGTAGACATTATTCTGGATGTATGAAATACAGGATATCAATTACTCTGTAATATTTTTCATGTTTGTCCATCAATTTAGGTTGCAGATTTTGGTGTCTCTGCACAATTGACAAAGACGATATCTCGCAGAAAGGTATAGTATTGTATTTCCTCACTAAGGAAGCCCTCTGTGCTTTCCATATTTCTAGAGATAACGGTGTTGGGAGTTGGGACACCAATTTAGGTATATGTTAGAGTTCAATGTGTAGACAGTTAACTCTGTTTAAATTTATAATATATGTCAGACATTTGTTGGGACACCATTTTGGATGGCTCCAGAAGTTATCCAGAATTCAGATGGCTACAATGAGAAGGTGACCCTTTGCATAGTTTTGTAAATATATTAAAACAATTAAGTATTGGAACATTGCCTCTCATTTCATCTATCTCATATTCTCATAGACATCAAGAATTTTTTTTTGGACTGATGTGTTCTTGATACAGGCAGATATATGGTCTCTTGGCATAACTGCTATTGAGATGGCAAAGGGGGAACCTCCACTTGCAGATCTTCACCCCATGAGAGTGCTATTTATCATACCTCGGGAGAATCCACCACAGGTTGGCCGTGATTCTGACTTTCATAAACATGAGCTGGCATAGCATCAATGTTTTTTTTTGGCTGCATGAAGCCGCTCTGTTTTATTATTATATTATTTTCACATTCTTACATAGCTTCAGGAGGTTGAAATGTTTAGAGTAGAAAGCTGATATTTTTTGTTTCTGTCATGCAGTTAGATGATCATTTCTCTCGCCCCATGAAAGAACTCGTCTCATTATGTCTGCGGAAAGTCCCTGCTGAGGCAAGTTTTTTATGCGCCAGAATCTGCAGTACTTAAATTACAAATAGGGCTAGTTTGCTTCTTTTGAATTTTTGTGACATGTTATGTATGATGCATATAAACCCTTACCCACCTACCCACCACACCCGACCTCCGGTTCGAATGGTTCCATTAATTTTTTCTGAAAGTTTGGACAGACTGATGGAGCTCTTGCGAATTGCGCTATACTCCGTGATAGTCTGTGTATGCTTGTTAACTAGTCGTACTTTCACTGAACCGTGGTGTACTGTGAACCTGAGGTATATGGTTGGTGATATTGGGGCAGAATGTTACTTCTTTTCCCCAGTTGTCATCTATATATTTGGTTCAGCAATAAACGAACTCTATTACTGACGGAAAATGACATTGTTGGTCTGATGAAACTTTCAGTTTGGTAACCTGAAAATTTGGTAATAGTTCTGTGCATCAGACAGAAGTATGCTTGCTTACTGTGCAAGGGATATCTAACATTGAGCAAAGAATTGTAGCGAACTCTTTTTTTTTTTTTTTGATAGATTTTCCCTGTTCATTTCAGAGGCCTAGTGCGAAAGAGCTTTTGAAGCACAGATTCATCAGGAATGCCAGGAAAAGTCCTCGACTTCTTGAAAGAATAAAGTATGTATGTCTCGCTTAACTATCTTGTAAATGTTTCAATTTTAGTTTTAATTTTTTTACTTCCTTCTATTCCCAGATTCCTGGAGAATATAGTAGTTCACTTTAGTCAAACAATGTGGACTTGTATTTAACGCATCATTGTTCCTTACAAAAAGAATACTGATTCTATTACTTTGATATGTTCCTAGAGAACGGCCCAAGTATCAAGTGAAGGAAGATATTGAAGATGTCAGGAGTGGTCTTAAAGCTTACGGTGAGGGGTCTGGCACTGTCAAAGTGACTAGAGAGCCGAGAAGCGAAGGAACTGTCCGATCCAGGTGAGCTTAAAGCAGCTGAAAGCTTGAATTAACTATACTACTTGTTTTTTCTCATGAGTAGATTGACATTGCTATCCTCAGTAATCAGGGAAAAACATTTAGAAATGCTGGATGGGACTTCAGCATTGGTGGGTCACAGAGTACGGGCACAGTCCGAAGCGTTGTGAGACCACCTCCTGTACGTGCTAAGATAGAAGAAAATTCAAACGATGAGGCGACTCCAAGAAGAATTTCAGACGGTGATGGTCAATGGCTATCTGCATCTGGTAATGGGCTGTATGAATCTTCAGAAGTTTCCCTCGGAAGATATTCTAGAGATGAGGTAAAGCAGATTAGTTGAACTAAAACATGTACTATGTTATTTCTATGTGTGGATATTTCAAATACTCTTATAAATAATCTGTTAGTTGTATTCTCCTATGTCATTGCACTTTGATCATGTCATTGATGCTCGCTTTCTAGGATGAGAGCTCTCTAAGTGGATCCGGAACCGTTGTTGTACGGTCTCCCAGAGCACGGCAGTCACCATCCTTGCTCAGTAATCAAAGCACTCGGGTATGATCATCGTTTTATATGTTGGTTAATGTATAGTTCTCGCACTAGCTCCATAGTCATTTATGTTGTTTTTCTATCATCATCATCATCATGTGTAGCAGTCTAGCAGCACATTTGCTTCTTGCGAAGACACGTCAACCAGTGGGACTCTTGTTGTTCGTGGTCAACATGATGAACCCGAGTCTCCTCGAACTCCCAAGTCTAGACTTGGGCATGAAGAAAAAAGCTTTAGCTCTTATGAAGACAGTGCTACAAACTTGGCAGAGGTTGGCTTTGATCTCTTTATATAGTAATGTCATTTTCCCCACCAAATTATTTAAAACTGCAGACACTGATAGTTGTGCAGAAATTTTGGGCTTGTCGATTGCTTTTTTAAACTTGCATCCAAATGGCTAATTGTACTGCAGATGTTTGAATACTCATCTTTGAATAACTTTTAGTTTGTTTTTGTTGCTTGTTACAGGCAAAGGCGGCCATGCAAAAAGGATTGAAAAAAGGTTTTGTTCGGGAGAGACCTGCTATTAACAGAGTCAGTAATGACGTACGGGATGATAAAAGGGATCAAATGCCAAATAGTTCCGAGTCTCCTAGGTATATCATCAAGATTTGCCGGTTAGAGATTAAAATTCTCGTAGGAACATGTCATGGTCATTACTTGTTAGTTCGTATGATGTATATGAATGGACAAGACGTTAACGTTCTGTTTCTGTTTCTGTTGCAGACGGAGTCGTGAATACTTGGATGCTCCTAAAGCTTTCTCAAGGTCACCTAAAAATGATGACGAGGAAAAAGCTAGATTGTCTATTGTGTCATCATCTGCTACGTTATCAGCTCTGGTTATCCCTTCACTGAAAGAGGTTGGTATAAAACACGTCGCATTTTGGTTGTACACAACCTTATACTATATGGTAGCTTCTTCACCACTCATTTTGAAAACTTGAAAATTACATTGAGAATTACATTGATCACCAAACATGTTTGAGAGCTATTTGCTTTATCTTATTGTATACGGAGTACCGAGCACCAAAAAACGCGAGGTTACATGCTTAACATGATATATGTTTAATGGCCTCTGATCTTGGTTGGGGTAAAATTTTGACATTTTGCGCCCACGCCCCCAAAGAAAATAAATTAGCACCTCAAACCGAGAATGCTAGCTACGTCACTGTTCGTATCGTGGCGCTTAGTTAAAATTTAAAGCTATCAACTATTATGGATACAGTGCATATGTAGCATTTCATTGTTTACGAGAAGCCTCATAAAATACTTGGAATCCACAACAGGTGATTGCTGAGGATTCAGAAGGTACTGCTCGTGCTGTGACTAATTCCTTTATTGATATGGAGCAGAGAAAGCCTGGTTCTTCTGAAGTCCTTGTCAGTAGGCTGCTTCACCGGCTTGGAAGGTACAGATCAAATAACTATCATGTGAGATTATTGCTTCTGATTATCACGACAATTAAATATTTGAAATTCGTCCAGCTCAAGGGATCCATCATTAAAGGAATTGCAAGAGCTGGCAGTACACATATTCTCAATGTGCGATAAAGCTGTTGAGCAGAGTAATTTGATGTCTGATGTTGAAAGTAAGAAAAAGCAACAGAGCAAAGAGTTCCTTTCAAATCCTAACATGAGTCCTCTCGCACGGTTTCTGCTTTCGAGGTTGGTATCATGAATTTTTTTTTTCTCCCTTCTCCACCAAATAAACTCACTATGAGTCCTACAAAAAGATCTCTGTGTTTTCAACAGAGGACTAAGGTTGAATGCATACGAGTTACAACCCTTACAAAACCACAGGTGGGAGTTTGGGGCGAGGTACTAAATATCACTTCTAAAATTTGATCTTGGTCCTTGTGGCATAATCTTGATCATTGTGCCCTAAAGGCGGCCAATACTGCCGAAAAAGTGATTGTGGTAACATTTGAAACTTTTTGTCTTTGACAAACAAAGTAATCTTGATGCGGTATTGTGGCCCGCATTTAACACTATCCTTGCCCAATTTTTTCTAATATGGCTTTTATAGCATTTGCCTTGCATTGAGTCTTTAAGCTTGAGTGGAAAAGCGGAAATAGAACGTTATGTGCTTGTGTAGGTTTAATTCAGGATGAAACCTCCAAATATTCCATACATTGTTATGAATTATGATAGCGTAGCTGGTTGGTATATGCTTCTTGTAGGGGGATAACTGGATTTTCAGGAGACGGAGTGTAACTTTTCCCTTTTTTACCTCTTGCTTTAGTATTTCTTTTGTTGTTTTACAATGGTATTAGTTCTTCTGTTCGGTTGAACGACATCATTGGTGATTCTTGGTTGCTACTATAAAACACGGTTCATAACAGACTCAGCTACATGTTTCACTTCTAAATGCTAGCCATATGTGAATCTTAAGTCTGTTATTTTCACTTCTCGGCAATACTCCGTATTTGTTACTGAAATTCGGAGTTTGCGTAACTATATATCATTTCATGCACTGACCGAATCTTTATCTCCGGTGCAGATGGCACGGTCAAGCTTCTCGTGATCTAAAACCAACATAAGATTTTTACAAGCCTTTTGCAAGTTGAGTATGTTGTTACGCTTTTATTGGTGCTGCGATGTATTATACATTTGTACATAGCATTACAAATTTAATATTCGTGGTTTGGGCTAATTTTTATTGCTGTTAAGCCTGTTATCTGTTCTCTTGTCTTCGAGATTTATTTTTGGTAATACAGTGAAAGGCATCAATCAGCTTTGATCGCCAAACACAACATTGTATTATTGTACGGAGTATGTAATTATGAGATTGTTCCTCATGTCTGTATAAACAAAGTTGTTGTATCGGATGTTGTTGGAATGTGTTATGAAATGGAAGTTTCCTCGAGGCTAAACCTTTGAAGTTTATTTGCAAAATTGTCGATTCATGTTGCTTTTATGACCAATTCAATTCCAACCAATCTTTATCTTGCCCTTTCGGAAGAGATTACAAATTCTTTAATTGAAATGAATAACAAAATTATATTGAAAAAAGTTGAACTGAAATAAAGTGAATTTTGAACAAATATAAAGAATCGATTATTACGAGTGTACTCTGACGCTCAATGTCCGTTGACGCAATTAATTACTAGACTAGAGGAGTAGACGTGCGAAGCTCACCTTTCCACCTAAAAAGCGTTGTAAATTGACCAATAGGTGAAGCAATGTCATACTTGGAACTTGAAAGAAAATATACTGGAATTATAAGATTTTTTTTGTGAATTTCTTGGACACTGTTTACCTAATGAGCTTGGAAAAATTCTAATGACAGAGAAGATTCACATATCAAATTAGGTGCTTATTTGAACTTAAAAAAATAAATAAATAAAAAGACCAATTGAAATCAACGAAAAAGATTAAGGTCTATAACTTAACAATTTAGCAATATTATTTTATAGAAAAACTCACAGAAAACATTTTCTTTGTGATCTAGTAAATGTAAATTTGAATCGAGAGAAGAAAAATCGTTTATCATGTTCAGGCATAACCATTAATATGATGAATCAAATTCAAATAAGTAACGCTAACGATTGACTGATTGAGTGATTCCACATCCACATATATCTGATACGACAATCATCATTACAATTCCAAGTTTAGGAGTATAATAAAATCCACATTATAGTATTAACCATGCCTTCAAGCAAACTCTTTGTTTTTTCTTTTTATACAATTTTTGATATCATGATCACCATACCATACCAAACCATCAACACCAACACCCAAAACTAATGAATCAAACAACAAACAAAACATTCATTACAACTTAATCATTTCAAAGTACTCCCTACAACAACACTCCCCTCATCCAAATCAAACTCATTTTCTTGACCCTCCATTGCATGACAAGCTTTACATGTTGCCACAAATGACCTCAAAATTCTATGCAAAAACCCGCCATTACTGTTATTACTGTTACTTCCACTGCAATTGCCAACGCTATTCCCAGTACTCTTTTTGGGACTTGTGTTGGACCCCACACTACGTCTGGATAGACTGGGGCCCAACACGGGTGCAGGGGTAATAAATTGCCACCTTTGTGACGACCCACTAGACGTGGTCGTCCCATAATACTTCCCTAACCTCGAAGAAGTCGAGACGTTTCGTTGATCCCTTACACTAGCCGTCCTACAATACCCTTTCATGTGCATCATCCTACTCTTTTGATGAAATGTTTTTCTCTCTGAGGACTCACCCGTGCTTGTCCTCGCATTGCTGCACGTGCTACACGTGCTACTTCCTCTACTGTTACTACTATTACTTCTTGATGACATAATGCTCATGTTACTCCCTACACTTGTTCCCCTAGACAAGTTGATCATGCCATTACTAGTACTATTATTGATGTTATTGTTGTTGTTGTTGTTGTTGCTGGTGGCGGTGCTGGTCGTGTTATAGGACACATTTTCACGACCAGAAAACGAAGTTCTTGAACTCGTAGTTACACTTGGGAAATCGTGAGGTAAAAGGCGACCATTGAGGAAGAACTGATCAGCTGGCGAGGTTGAAACTTTTGTTAAGTCATTTGGCGTTACAGGGGAACTTGGTGTCACGCATGACCCAAATTCAAATTCCTCTGTTGGCGTCCCTGGAAATGAAAACATTTCAGGGGACGGAGATTTGGTGTCATTAAGATGGACGTCACAACGAAGAGATTCCATGAATTTTCTATTTGATTGATCAAAATTGAATTTGATCAATTTGTTAAATGTAATGTGTTGTTGTATTGTTTGTGTTACTATTTTGTGTTAGGTGTATTATGTTATATAGTAGTTGTATGTTAGTATAACTTATAAGTAGGTGCAACTTTATTGGCCTTGGAAAAATTGTTTTAAAGTGTGACCGGGGAACAAGGGAAAAGCATTATGGGCCCAATGTTGGGCCGGTTTACAAAGGCAAAATGGTGGTCCAAAATTGAAATCATAGTAGTCTTAACTTGCCAACTCAATTTCAATTGATTGCTCTTATGCTCACTTGTAATCTTATGCTTTCTTACATTTTTACTTGTCATTTACTTTTACTATTATAATTACTTATGTGGCATTCGCGAGATGATTTTGATGTAACAAATACGAAGTATCAAGCATGGCAGGTCGACTGATCATATGTCAACTATGATTACATATGTCAAATAAAAAGTACCCCGTTGTTAAAATGCAAATATTGTGACGATAGGTCACATGTTCGAATCGCGAGCCCAATTATTAATGAGTTTCAAAATGAAAAAATTGAACATATCCCGTGTTGGGTGTCACATAGCAATATGATTTTCAAGATATAGTCAATGAATATATAATATTTACAAGTAGATTTTATTGTTTTTGATCATAAAAACACTATTTTTTTTGTGTGCTTAGGATGTGATGTGAGTGAGATGTGGATGTGAGTAAATTAATAAGAAGGTACTTAATAATACAGGGTGGTTATGCCATGTTAAGCGATCTTAGCCATCCTTTAATGAGACATACTTTGATTAACCATGTGCCAACTTCATTCCTTTATGTTAAACATTATTTTGTGATTTGTAGTTAAATTGTTGTATAGATACTGTTTTGTGTGTGTTTTTTTTATAGGACCACTTCATTTTTACTTGTTTGAAAATGAAGGTCTTGATAGATATGATAGATGTTGAGCGGTAATTGTTCTTTGAGATCGTTTTCAGTGAGATAAAAATAAGGTAAGGTTTTTAATTTTTGTATTAATTGTATAGATTATGATGCTCGTTTTATCATGAAATGTTCTTATATTAGACATTACTTTTCTAAGAGAATCATCTTTACATTCAACTATTTTGGTTTACACTTATAGTCTTACTTACTAAATTGATCTCTTCAAAATCCAGAATAGATTACCTTTATTTCGTAGATTTAGCAATGTCGTGATAAGTGTTATTTATTGATTTTTTTTACAATATAAGACATCATGAAATTCACTGTACACTTATACAAAGTTACAAATATTTTACTCCGTATGACAACATAGTTGATAAGAGTGAGTTATGAAAAATGATCACGTCACCTTAAAAGATTTAGTTTATTTTTATCTTATTATATACGGAGGTATTATTTTTCATTATGATTTTTTTCTATCTAATATCAAGCTAAGGACCTCATACCATATAAAACTTATATCTAATAAAATTTAATGTGTACTTCTCATATCGTAATCAAGTCGATCATTATTTCCACAAATCTTTGTGATTGCCTTGGTTAACTTGTTTTTGACATATTTCTCGATAATGAAAATTTTAGATTACTATTATAGGATCCATTGGTCTCGGGGCTCCATCTATATAATTTACATATCATGGCTTTTTTATAAAAAAGAATTTGTTCACGGGATTTCCGTAGATTGTCTTTCTAAAGCTCTATCCAAACTTCTAGTGGAATATATAAATATTTTTGAGGCATCATTTTTATTTGATAAAGCAATTTACTTTGATACAATTAAAAAGGAGAGTTTTCTTTCTTATGTATAAGCTAGCAAAAGGGAGTGTACCAATGAATACAGCGAAAAAAAAAGTTTCATATGAGGCGAATTTAATGAAATATAGTTAAGAATCGACTTAGATATGAGAAATATGGCCTAAAAATGTCTGATTACTCCATATGACTTTAATTAACAGAAGTTTATTAATATGAATTCAATTCAAGTGAACATGTTATTTTGAATGTCTATAATGACAGTGACATTTGTGATATAACTATTTTCGTTGATTAAGTTAGTTCGATTTATTTCTTTCATAGTTTTATTAAATTTTGAATGAATGCATGAAGTATATTTATATTTTAGCTCCAATAAACAATATTGATTAATTTTTTTTTTTTGAAAATACTTCAGAAGGCGATGATGAGAATCGAACCCCCAACCTTGCAATTGAAGTAAGAAAGCACTTACCACTTGAGTTAACCTTTGTTCTCAAATCTCAACAATATTGATTAAGTTTCGAGCATAGTCTCATACCATATAATATAGGCACCATGCAATGATTAGAAGAGCACAAACTCCCTCGTTGTAAATATGGAATCAAATGCAAATGCCAAAAGATGACTTTTTAAAGCAGCAGGCCTAAGGCCTAATCTAATGCTTCTTCATAATTACCCGTTTTTATATACTCACTAGTCACTACCTTCCAAATTCCGATTGTTATTTATTGACTTTATCGAAAGAAATTTCGAACATAAATTATAATTAATGAATCGAAATAGATAGAGTATTATTTTTGTGAAATCAGAGTCTTAAATATGCTAAACAATACTCTAATGCTTCTTACAAAGATAGCATATGAATGCTTATCTTATGATTAAGAAATATTCTCTTATACATAAGGGTACAATCATATAAAAAGTTATATGGGATTTACGTTAAGAGAAAATAATTCAAATCACTAACACAATTTCTCGCGCATACCACTCATATATATAATATGAATTAAGGCCGTAATTCATTATATTTTTTAATTATATATACTCTTCAACTCTTTAGTACGACTATACGAGATCATCTTTTATGTAACATTTTGTTACCTTTTCTTCAAAAGTACTGTATGATTTATGGAACATTTTCAATGCTAATATTTTGACAGCCATTGTTACATAGCGGCGACTTTTTACCCATGACGACGGCTTAAATGACTAAACTAACCCTTCCCCCCAATTAGAATATCCCTTCATTCCCGTTCTCTCTTTCATTCCCCACTTACATCTTCACCTACAAACCCTTCTTCTCTCTTTAACCTCCAAAACCGCCCCTT
>JAUEKU010114763.1:0-12725 GCA_032274805.1 Gypsophila paniculata
TCTGTGAAACGGTTATGAATTATGATTGGCCCGTCTTACATTAATTCACCACTCGTCAATCTGCAGATTGATTACGTCTTTAATTCATCAAAGGCTTACGTTTTTATTTTCAGGTTGATCAATCTAATCTTTATGTTCCCATTTTTTTGGGTGAATATTAGGAAACCAAATACCACTGTTACCACAAGCGATCCAAACCCGCCCGAAACTACCCTCCTAAACCCTTCAAAACCGCCAAAACTCTTATTCCCTCTTTCTCGCTGTTCCGCTCTTTAAACACCCTCTCCCTCACCCTGTATTTTCGACTGCAACCGTCTCCTACCCGCAGAACCCTTGTGTCGAACTCTCTTCTTGAGCTTTAAAAATAAAGGGTGGGGGTCGTAAGGCGGGGGAGCTAGGGGAAGGAGTTGGGATGGCTTTTGGCGAGGTTTGGGTGGTTTAGTGGCTAGGGACTAGGGTCGGGGAGGGGGGTATGGGTGTTTGGCGAGGGGGGAAATAGTAAGGATAATATTGTCATTGTAATATGAAAAAACTCCTTATGAGGGAGTATTATGAGAGGGAGTATGCATGTCATTTGACTGTGTTTATGCTCATTAGGTACCAGTCAAGACACTCGTCATTGATGGAAATTGCAGAGTGGAGGATAGAGGCTTGAAGACTCATCATGGACATGTGAGCTCTATGTCACCTCGGTATTTTATGTCTTCTACTTTAATTACATGGTCTGTTTTGCATGTTTGGAAGATTTTATCACCCTGGTACAATGGTTACTGATTTGCGTAGGTTGTATCAAATCATGTTTAATGATATGTACTACAAAGTTCCATTTTTTATGGTTATGGGACAACAGTTCTTTGTTTGAGTAGTTTACAGAGAATGCATATATATTTTCTAAATGTTCATATCAGTGTTTTTATTTTGTTGGATATCCAGATGGTTTACGTCTTATCGGTGTACAGCATGAAGGACAAGTATCACCGAATTACGGTTCGTTCTTTTCCTTTATTATTTTTTTACTACATCATTTTAATTTTATTTGGCTTAGACTTCTTCCTTTTGTTTTTGGTATCTTTCATGGTAACTTCATCATTTTTTTTTTCGATATTCTAGTTTGATTTGCTACTTTTGAAGCCCTATTAATGTTTAGAACCAAAGATGAGGTTTTAACCCTTGATGCTTTCTGAAGGACATTCATTGTGATAGTTTGCCTCTCGTGGAAGGTTATGACACAAAGATTATATATCATTCATGTACCGATATTACTTTAAAATTTCTTGAGGCCTCTGGAAGTCTGGATGCTTTTGCTTAACATTGTCAAATTCGCATTAGGAGTTTAAGATGCGGGATGACAGGCTCTGAGAATTGACAGATAGGAGCTTACGTCAGTCACATTGTGAAATTTCTGCTATGCTTGCCTATTCTTATTTGGTGCAGAATTCCATCAATAGTCTGTTCTAGCTGTTATAATTCGAAGAGAGTGAAATTTTGGTTATTGTCTTTTCTTCATTTTGACCATGGTTTGTCATCATATAGCGGCCTTCGGTCATTCGTGTATTAGGAAAATGCATCTTGCAAGTATTTCTCTGACCTGTCTTTATGTTGAAGATGGCAGCATTTAACATCCAGGAAGCACTAATATGGAAAGAGAAAATTGAGCAAGTGATCGATCAGGTCTACCCCTGCTATGTGTGGTTTTGTACTTGTAGTTCTATCGTGTTTGTTACTAAGATTCATGATTATATCATATATTGACAGAAACTCCTTGTGCAGCATCAACAATCACAAGTTCCCAACGGTAACAAGTACGTTTCTTTTGAGTATAAAGCGGGATCAGAACACATGAGAAATGATTCTTCCTCAGACCATGAAAGTCAGTAAGTGGCTCTGGCTTTATCATTTTCTGGACCTACGACTGAATTTATGTACTTAATATAGACATGTAGTAGTTTTATTTTGGGGCAGTTATTCCATGATGAGCCCCCTCTATTGCCCTATGGTCAACATCATACCATCGCCCTATAATGCCTACACCTAACCACATCCAATTCACCCTGAGTTGCCACATGTACATTAATCTTCCATACATCCAAGGAAGTGGTTTCAATCGATCATATTCGACATAGGTTCCTGCATTCACTTCACAATTAAGCTTCTGATAGACCTGGAGTTAGCTGATTGCTCCCAACAGTACCATAATTGAAGGCTCGCTATTACCTCCTTTAAAAGCTTCGTCTCCATCACTTTTTGATTACCACAACTATATACCAGCCTGTTCAGGTAATCAGTCTCCCAAGGGATGCTAGCATTAACTCAATAATGTGAACTTATCTGGAAGGGCGGAAAAGTAGGGTATGAAGCTCTTCTGCCTCACCATGATGCTACAAGGGGTATACGTCAGATGACTCATGTTCCTCTATATCAACCTTATTGTTGTGTCTTGGCCTTTGTATGCCCCCTCCCCTTGTCTGCTTTGTTTCTTCTTTTTGGTGTTCTGAATTTCTGATCTATTAAACTTGGCAGGCTTAGTGCTCAGGAAGATGATGAGGACACGGCTCATGTTTTGAGGAGGACAACAATCGGAAACGGTCAGCCCCCTCCTTCATAATTCTTGCTTCCACATTAATTCTCACTTTGCTTAACACTCCGTACATGTTATCCAACTTACAGGGCTTCCGGAGTCTATTTTTGACTGGACCCGAGAAATTGATTCTGACCTGTCTCAAAGTAACAACAGTCAAGCATTCTCTCGGAAGCATTGGCGTCTTCTTCAGTGTCAAAATGGTAGTTTATGTCTTACAATATCCTTGTTTATATTTTTGAGCTTTAGCGTCGTGTCAGGTGAGCTAACTTTATTGTTTTCTTTTATTGCAGGACTTCGTATATTTGAAGAGCTCTCTGACGTTGATTATCTCGTATGTGATTTTGTTTTCTCGTTATGAAGTGACCACCTACGTTATTTGGTTACTGCGCTATGACCCAAGTTTTCTGTTATTCAGCCCAGGAGTTGTAGTAGAGCAATGAAGGCTGTAGGAGTTGTTGAGGCTTCATGTGAAGAAATATTCAAGCTTGTAATGAGCATGGATAGCACCCGTTTTGAGTAAGTTCCAAGCTCTGGTGAACTTTATCAATCCCATTGGCAGAAGTTTCATATTCATTTGAATCGCGGAGTGGATTTAAGCTTGTTCTTCCAGTCCTTTGCGACTCATGGGGAAACTGAACGGGGAAAAAAGAAAATAGAGAATTGCATCATTCTTTGTGAAATTGCTCTAGCCAAAGTAGTTTTTATTTCTCTTGTTTTTTTTATTTGTACAAACTTATCTGTGGAGCTAGGTGATTCATCTATTTTTTTCTTCTTGTTCTATATTCACAACATGCTAAATTTTATTTCCAAATATTTGAAATTTAAAGCGAGTTAAGAAGTTCTCTCATTGCTTAAATTAAAGGGAATACAGCAGGAGAACTATATATTGAGTGGCAATTACTGGTTAACAGTAACGATGAGATACTTTTATTTGTTACTCCCTTCGATCCACACATTTCATTATGTTTGCTTTTCGATCGGTTTTTAAGGAGACACTCGCATGTGGGTAAAAAGTGGTCTAATATAAATTTTAGTACATATAGTTTACCCAATATGGAAACGTAAAGAAATGGGTGAATCACTCCAAAACGAAATACGTAAAGAATTGGATGGATTAGAGGAAGTACTCGTCTCGGTGGATCTATTTGGTGCTATATGCTATATGCACTTATAAAGTAGTTTTGTTTGTTTTTTTATTTTTTATTTTTTTAAAAATTGATTGCTATTTACAATTTTTTATATGGTAATGTAGATGGGATTGCAGTTTCCAGTACGGTAGCTTAGTTGAGGAGGTTGATGGACATACTGCGGTGATATATCATAGACTTCAGCTCGACTGGTATTCAATGTAAGTTCTGTAAAGTTATTGTCTTATCAAAGTCTTCATTTTACTTTCTATGTAGAGAAATTAAACTAGGGCTGTGGAAGGATACGTACATACTCTGATAGAGTGGGAACTTTGATGACGCCTCATTTATGCTATATGGTTCACCATAATGATGAATCTGTAGCAGTCAAATTTGGGATTGCATAGTATATCCCTTTAGCTTGTATGGCTCCCCAACATGATGAATATGCTACATGCCTACATGCTTAAGGACTGACAAGGATTAGACGGTTTAATTGCCCTGTTATATTCATTCCTGCTTAAATAGAGGCGTTCTTTCGTTTTCCGGAAATCAGCTGTATCTCATCCTCATAGTGAGTTCTTTAGGTACATGTGGCTTACACAGTGGGTTCTTTTATGTTAGGGCTCTCTCAATGCATTATCCTTGTGGCATATGCAGTGAGTTTTTTTTTTGAAAAATGTAAATATGAGATTAGAGGAGTCAACAGTTGGTGTGGTATTGATCTTAACCCTTTTCCCATGAAGTGAATGTGAGTTTCTGGGACTGTTGAAGAAGGAAGTGTTACCCCCTATGGCTATGCCCTTTGGGGGTGTCTTGTGTGCTTGAGCTTGGTGACAGGTGGCATGCAAAGGATTGTCGGTTTGTCGAGAAACATGTGCAAGCTGCTAACAACGTAGAACTAAGTTATGCGGGAAGTTTTCCTGTCAAAAACATAAAATTTTAGTGACCAAACTTCAGTCAGTTGATATCTCTGAACAAGATAAATGAACTGGTGGGGTGATGTTAGTAGCTCAAAGTATAATCAATATGAGAGATGGTAGCCAGGTCTATGATGGTGGTGCCTTTGGTTCTACAGTTTAGGGACAGTGAATATAGGGGAACACATTGGAAATAAGTTGTTTAACAACATAGGTTGTTTCAAAATGACCCAAAAACGTTAATTGTGTCGAGAGTTGCATATTTTAACAAAGGAGGGATCTGATGGATTGCAGAATCATACTTCTTACAAGTTTTCTTGATAATGTCCGAGATGATATTTTTGTATTCGTATTTATACTATATATTTGAGATAACATCTATGAGATTGTTTTTTTTTTTTTCTAGGTTAGTTTGGCCACGTGACCTTTGTTATGTGCGTTATTGGCGACGAAATGATGATGGAAGTTATGGTAAGTTTATTTGCTTGGAGCTCTTTTCCGTCCATCTCCAGCGCCTCTCTCTTCCTCTCAGACTGTTCTTATGATGCAGTTGTATTGTTCCGCTCTAGGGTGCATGAGAACTGCAGTCCACAGCCGGGATATGTGCGGGCTCATATTGAAAGTATGGTCCACATTTCTTTTGTTAATATAATTGTTTCTTAGAAGTAATTAGTCAAAAAAGTCCTTAGTTAATGCATACGGTAAGCTTCCGCATGTTCCTTTAAAAATTCTTTTGCAACTTTTCAGGTGGCGGGTACAACATTTCACCTTTGAAACCTCAAAATGGCAGGCCCAGATCGCAGGTGCAGCATCTTATGCAAATTGATCTGAAAGGGTGGGGTGTGGGATACCTCTCCTCATTTCAGCAGCATTGCCTCCTGCAAATGTTAAATAGTGCTGCAGGTGATTTCTTGGGATCAACTTTTTCAAGTCTGTGAACGGTCTTGTTCTGTTTTCTATTTTTTTTTTTTTTTTTTTTTTTTTTTTTTTTTTTTTGAGTTTGTCACATTTTAGCTGGTTATGGACTTTAACTTTGAGTTTGCTCATGAGCTCACTTTCAAAGTATTATCTGCTTTAATATTCAGCACCACAAGTGCATAACACTTGCAAAACCTCTTTAGTGACTGCTGATATGTTCAAACATCAGTACATGCAGGAGAGTATAATACCTGCGCAAGTTGTGTCACTGCTTTAGGCTTTGTGGACTGTTATTTTATTTGTTTGTTTATTTTTATTTCTAGGCTGCTATCATAACTATTCGAAAGAATAAGAATTGCAATATTCTAGTAACAGTATTGTTGAAGATGTTTCGTTTTCTGATACGTGGTTGGTTAAGTACTAGGAGCTTACACTGACATTATACTGTTGCTGTAATATTACTACTTACTACACTTGTACTACATGTTTTTGCTAACTCATATGTGGTGCTGTATAATGTACATTGGTAATCTTCTATAGCTGAACATAGTGTCTGCTTCTTTTGTGATGCTAATGGAGCTTCTACTACTTTTTGTGATGTTAATGAAGCTTCTACCTTACTTTATATAATAATGGAGCTGTTACCTTTGCGCCTTTAATTTTACAGGATTGCGTGAATATTTTTGTCAAACTGACGAAAGAATAGCTGCTCCAAGAATTCCAGTAATGGTCAACATGATTTCTGCTTCTATGCCTTCGAAAAAGAGTTTAAGGCTTCAGGAGTCATCTGCTCATTCAAATGATCCAAATATTGTTCCCAATAGAAATTCTGTGATGATGGATGAAGAATCTGATGAGGACGAGGATTATCAAATAGCGGAGGCTGACCAAGAGGTATGTGCTAAATTTCTTTTCCTAAACCTTCTAGAGCCTGGTATTTTACTCATAGTGTTATCGATCTTGTAGGAATACCCTCCAACACCTGAGAAGAACGTTCAGAAAACAGGTAGAAATAATTTATTTGCATATCACTTTTCCCAATATGCGTAATTTGCTATTGTAATATTTGTAACAAACAAGAATTTAACAGTTTTTCTTGATCTCAAGGTGTTGAGGAAGTGACAGATCAGATTGACTTGACGATATTCACCGGGAATTTAAAACGAGATAACAATGAAAATGCTCGCAATTGTTGGAGAATATCTGATGGAAATAACTTTAAAGTTCGCGGCAAGGGTTATGGTCGCGACAAATCAAAAGTTCAAGCAGGAAAACACTTATTGGATCTTGTGGCAGTAGATTGGTTAAAGAATGAGAAACGGATGGACCATGTTGCTAGACGTCAAGGCTGTGCAGCTCAGGTTAGAACTTAAATTGTTTCCATTTAGGGCAATAGCTTCCATGAGGCATATTTTCAGATCGTAGTACATATTGCCTGTCAGGCACTCTGCTATATAGTTATCTCTTGCTTGAAGTGATTTCTTTCTCCTTCCCTTTGGCATTTTGAAAGTATCATCCTTGAAAAAAAAAACGTATGCTATCATAACTTGTCACATACCCCTGCACTTCTTGGTCGGCATGGTAAGATTGGAGATTTTTCAAGAATACATCCTTCTCGGATTCAATGCAGATATGCCACTCTAGTGTCCATAGTCTCGTGATCCTTATGATGAACAAATCATGTTTTCTTTTCAGGTTGCCTCAGAGAAAGGATTGTTTTCTTTGGTTGTTAACGTTCAAGTAAGTCCTTGATAAGTTCATAGCTTGCCCTCCATCTTGAAGTTTACCCATCTGAATTAGCTCCTAAAAACTTTCACCAGGTACCTGCGGCGACTCACTACAGTATGGTGTTCTATTTTGTAACGGCAAAGTTAGTCCCCGGATCACTTTTGCAACGTTTTGTGGACGGTGATGATGAGTTCCGTAATAGTCGCCTGAAGCTTATCCCTTCAGTGCCGAAGGTAACTTTACTAACTTATGGAATTAATTTTCTATAACACTTGATAAGTTGTGGAGCAGAAGACTTGTGCATCTGATTTTGTTGGATTTAAGTCTCTTGTAAGACTGTATTACCATAAATTATTGTGACACCATTAGTACAATTAGTTTAAGGGGGGCAAAAAACACAAAGAACGTTTACGAAAAGTAATACAATGGTTACTAGAGAAAAGTAGTTACCTTCCTCGATGAAATGAGAGTGCAAACATTATGTAAATGATTATGAAAATAGGGGGTCATGATTATCGTTAAACGAGGCACAAAAATCATATAAATGGTTATGAAGAAACTAGTCTTACAATTATTGTAAGACCATCTCATACAAGAATTAATGTTTCTTATTGCATTGTATTTGTTTACATGGATAAATTTTGTACAAACCTACGTAGAACATGGGAAGTTTTTTGTTTTTGTGCTATGTGGTTTGTTTGATTATGTATTCTGTAATTTCTTGTATGATTGTATCTGATGCTTTAAATTGTGGCTACTTCCTAATTTCATATTGTCCCGGTTTAATTCGTTACATATCCCCTAGTGGGACTCTTTGTAGTTACTACTGATGATGAATGTATTGTCTGTCCGTGCATCAGGTATATACTTTTTAATTTAGGTAAACTCAGTTTATCAATCTTGGGAAAGTAGGTTCACATAGAGTAAAAAGACTATTACATGGGTGCTACAAACATCATAGCATTTTGTTCAAGTATTTGGTATGGAGTATGAAATTTCTGCTATTATAATTTCATTGTAGTAATTTCTGTTTCACTGGAGCTAAAACTTCTCTGTTCTCTGACTTCGGAATATGATGGAACAAAGTGAATTATGTCTTACTAAATTGCCAGTGCAGTATAAATCATGATCATATGAAATAGTCTCTGTGTGTTTTCAAACATAAAAGTACATGGGTTCAGGTACACACATCCAACTCCTTTACCTCATCATAGGCAAGTCACCCAAGGTATTGTTGTTACATCAACATTTACCCATTGCCTTTAAGGCTTCTGTCTATAGGACGGTAAAGAAAAGGGGTAGGAATTAAACATCTTTCTCCAGCTTAAAAGATACGAGTAGCAATTTTGATTGACACCTAATAAATAATGTTCTGTAAAATGCATAGACACTTGGCTACTTCATGATAGAAGAAGCTCAAAGAATTTTGTGAGTCTTTTTAATTTTTTCATCGTATTCCAAAATGAAAGAAAACAATGAGTCTTTTTATCCTTTGGAAAAGGTAAAAAGGATCAATTAAGAAGTGAGGTGATTAGGGGGAAAGTAGTAGTTGACTTAATTGAAGATGAGATGAGGCCAAATCGCTTCTTGTTTCCTCTTCCTTTTTATTGAGTGCTATTGATGGCCTCTAGGGGTAACAGGAGTATGATTTTGCATTACACTCTTTTCATTTGTCATTTGGGATCCTCATCATCCCTCAATTGTTCGGGACTATGTAGAGCTACTTGTGTTTTTCTACCCTGTAATTCTTCAGCTCTCTTCCTTTTTTTTTTTTTTGGTAAAGTTGAGTTACATACATATGACATACTTAGCTATTGAAGTTTATGGTGTAATTTAAGTTGCATACTGTGAAAGTTTATGGTATAAATGACATATTTACAGTTTTTTGAAGTTTTATCTACGTGACTACGTCACATTCTGTGTTCTAAGTGTTCAGCGCTTGCTGCAGGGCTCTTGGATTGTACGGCAGAGTGTTGGAAGCACTCCGTGTTTGTTAGGGAAAGCAGTTGACTGCAATTACATTCGGGGTCCTAATTATTTGGAGGTAACCGTCATTTTCCTTGAGATTAGACACAATGATTTCTCTGCAATTTTACTACTAGACTTTTACATTCTGATTACACCTTCTGTAGGTTGATGTTGATATCGGCTCTTCAACGGTAGCCAATGGAGTTTTGGGCCTTGTTTTTGGCGTGATTACAACATTAGTGGTTGATATGGCCTTCCTTGTACAGGTATGAAAAATCACAAGAATTAAATCTTGATACTGTTTTGGAAGTGTTGGGCAAACTAATTTGTTGAGGTAGGCTGGAATCCTCTTGATATGATAGTTGAGATCCTGCCACACTTCATCTCTTTTGATCTACCTAATAGTGAGCCTGACGCCATCAAGGCCTGGATGAATTCTGAAATTAATCCCTCCGATTCATCCGATTGACGGCATCAAAGCCTGTCGGTGTGCTATTTTAGGCAGTTCACTTCGGGTACATGTGATTTGGGTCGGGTTGTACCGTTTGGGTCATTTTGGTCGTCGTTGTTAAGGTCTATGTCATTTGTTATGTCCATTAAGTAAACATAATATGGAGTATCAAATTAGTCATTTTGGGTCATTGTTGATCACGTTAGTTTCAAGATGGGTTGATTTCTGATAGTCGTTTATCATTATCCTGTCCAACAAAGTTCAAGTCAGACTTCCATGCCTAAGTTGCCTACAGATGAATCATAAATCTTGCTTTTGAATGTTGAACTTCCACCAAAACTTAAAGAGGCTCTACATTGAGATTTTTAAATACATTTTTCTCTTGAGGGTAGGCCGCTAGGGCCGCTAATAAATGCAAGTGTAACTTTGCAATCAAAGAACCTATGTGATACGGAGTACGGTTTTGCATTTAAAGACTAGGCTCTTGTTGCTTGAGAGACATAATAATGTTTCTGGTTGTCGACATATGTGTCGGGGGGCTATTTGGGCACTTTTGGTTGTCGTCTGTACAATTTGATTACTTGTGCTTTAAATTACTCCATCTTAATGTAATATTTCAGGCAAACACCGAAGATGAATTGCCAGAGAAGCTGATCGGTGCAGTTCGTGTATCTCACATCGAGCTTTCCGCAGCGATTGTGCCGAAATTGGAACCTGATCCACCGACCAATGAGTAAAAGCTCTGGTGAAAAATGTGACGTTTTGTGCAGTTGTTCATTTGGGATATATACCATTCATTTGTACTGTGACCAGTCATATTGATTGCCATGCAAAAAGGAATACCAAGGTATAAATCGAGCTGGTTTATTTGAACTTGATGAACATACCCTCCCGCAGCAGCGCGTAGCGTAAAATTTCGAGTCGGAGGAAGATTACAGAGCTTCGAATATGGATCTGTTGATTTGTTGGAGGTGTACAAGGTCTTATTATCATTCATAAGGATTGATCAACATTAAATCATTTTGTTCCCTTCAGTTTCACATCATTGCATAGTTTTTAAGGTGCCATTTCGAGATCAGCTAGTTATACTCGTCCATTATTCCGTACATGAAATAGAGCAACAATTTCCGAACTTTATTGTGATATATATATATGTATACCGTTGTCTGCCTCTGCTAGTTACAGACTTACATGTATTATTACACACATTGACACATACACAGATTATAAACTCGAATACCGTGGCATCGACTTCGATTTTTGGCTGAACTGATTCTCTCACTCTTCATTCTTGGGAGGTCGGCCATTTGGCCACCTTATTATGCAGGGTAAAATAACAGTACTCTGTATTTCAATATAATATCAGATTCTTGTTCATTTGTGGAGTATAGTCCAAAATTTCAGTAGGTCCCAAATTTCATTTTTGTTAGGGTCATATTCTTCTTGTTTGTATTGTATGTCTCCATCTGATCACCTGGAATTTATTAGCAATGTTGATATCGATATCGATATCGACATCGACATCGACATCAACTCATTACTGATTTTCCAATCAATGCGAAGACGATTAAACTATGCACGAGTATAGTTTTTGAACGTCACCTTTTTGTACTAGATAGTTAGAGCCAATCAATATGTCATGAACCCAAAACAAAGGACTGAATAAAAATGTAAGGAGTATCTTGTACGAGTATTTCATACATCAAAGGATGTCGAACCTGTCATACTCATGCTCATATAACATATAACATTCGAGATTCAAATGCTGTACTTTTTGTCATTTGTCATGACTATACCCCTCGTGAGACGGTAGCTATCTAATATACTCGTAAAATTCGATGTTTTACCATCTCATATACTGTCTATTTACGAAAAAAATCATTAAAAAACAATTAACGAAAAATGAGCTCATTATTATATAATTCAAACGTTTAATGTCAACACCACAATGTATACAACATTGTTATGTACTAGATGTAGGAAGAGAAATATCATCTCCATCAATACAATCAAGTGCCAAAATTAAACTCATTACAAAAGCAGCATCAACTCTAGGTTGTATAGTAAGACTGAACACATCTTTACTTAGCACAGTGTTTCTTGTGGGCTCCACCTTTCGTTTAATTTCCGCCACGTGTCGTCTCGACGTGTCGTCTTGCACCTCGAAAACAGTGCAACTTCTGTCATTGTAACATCCTTCAATGTTGTAGTATTGTGTAATGTCATGTGTGGTTTTATCATATACCTCCACATTCATTTCTGACCGTCCGATCATTGTTGATTTCCATATGCTCAAGATTGGTTGTTGGCCGTCCGATGTGTCTCCTAAATATCCTTCTAATCTGTGGTGAAGTGTAGGTCTCTACTTCACCAAAAAAAAATGATAAATTACAATGTAAGAAATGGATGTATTAATGGCAATTTTAATGCTAACGAAATTCAATTTAAGTTATCATTGACGTTTCTAATAAATACTTCGTACATCGTAAGGTTGTTACACAAAGTTCAAATTTCTCTATTCATGTTTAAAATTCGAAGAGCCTACCCTTAATACATCACTAAATGAGCATATTATTTCAATACTCGTTTATTTAGTTACTCAAAAAGTGATGTGTCTAGGCACAACACGATGACATTTAAGATTATAACACTAAGAAGTAAAATGTGAAATCAAACACACAAAATAAATAAACTTTCAGAGTTCTAAACAACAATTTCATATCAAGTGCATGGTTCAACCATGACATATATCAAACCTTAATCATCGAGTATTTCAAAAAAGATGATACTGAAACTAAATACGTAACCGAAAATCAAAATTGACGTACCTTAGGAAGAAGGGTAAGAAGAGGTTTGCCAAAAGAATCCATAAGAAGAAGGCCATGATGCTTCATAAGCCCATAAAAATCATCAACTCTAAATAAAATATCACCATTTGGGTCGTACACTATGAAACCATCTCCTTTACTAAACATTGATTTTTTGTGCACCGTTAATTCTATTTCTTCTTCATGCTTACTATATTTTTCTTC
>JAUEKU010114874.1:0-12725 GCA_032274805.1 Gypsophila paniculata
GTAGAGAGAAATCATGGAGAACGCTGGTCAAGAAGGTTGCTCCCTTTCCTTATGAAATCAACTGTCGATTCTTTATGCAGAAGTTAGCTACGCTTCAGCCTGCAAGACGATACAAGGAAGCTGAATGCACTGCACTGTCTGTCGTGCATGGCCCAAGAAATGACCTCAGTTTTCTCGTTGGTGTTAAGAGTATCAGTATAGTCATGTCCATACGTGACGTTTTCCATGAAAGATGTAATGTTAAAATGATGATGCTCAACATAACCATCAGATTCTGATCTGTCCACCGTTTTGTTTGAATACAACACAAATTTTCGTGTTTTACAGGTTTTATGTCTTCTTGAGTACGGAGTATTACACAAAAATTAACTCCGTTTAATGGGTTTGCAACATATGATTTTGGCATGATGATTAAGGAAGTCAAGTAAGTTGGTGGATGAGTATAAAAAGCGAGTATTGGGGTGGGCTAAGATGGAGTGTATGATAGGTATTTAAGGAATATTACAAAATTATTGAATGAGTCGTAAATGAAATACACAAATAGTGAATGGTGGTAGTAAATTAGTAATAAACCTTATAGTCCATAATTCATCACAAAAACTACTATTATACCACCGGTTGTAATACAACTATCTTATACGGAGTAACTAATTGAGTTTTTACATAAAGTTTCTGAGTTTTTATAAGTTTCTGAGCTAAATTGTAACTTATTGAGCAAAAACATTTATGAAGTTAGCTCAAAAACTTTACATCAAAACTCACAAACTTTATAACAAAATTTAAAAAATTTATAATAAAACTCAAAATCAATAAAAAATAGCTGTAGTACAACGGGTGGTATATCTCCTTATTGATAATTCATTGAGGGTGGGTCGTTATCTTTGAGTAAGATTGAGTATTGTGTACCCATAAAACAACTTAAAAAAATTGAAATCAATCACCAAGATAACACTGATTCGTCTTTTTATATAAAAAAAAATGAATTGAGTTATAATACTCCCTCCAAACTATCTAATTCTTCCCATTTGATAATGGCACAAGGATTAAGAAAAAAATTGTGTGGATGAAATTGGTGGAAAAACATAAAATAAAGTCATAAAATAAATTGTGAGGATGAAATTGATTGAAAATTGACAAAAAATAGAAATAGGAAGAAATGGATAGTATTTTTTTTTTTAGGAAAATGGGAATAAATGAGTGTGGAGGGAGTAGTATAGAGTATTGCGGTTCTTTGATGGAGAAGCCTTTATCTTTTCACTTTTTTTTACAAGAAATTATTCTTTCAGAATATAAAACTACTACTTTTGTATAGCACGAAATCTTATGTAAAACAAATTTTGGAGAAAATCTTAATAATCTTAATTGTCTAATGTTTTTTCTAATCACAGATTGTAAGTAGTATTCCCTCCATTCAAATCCAAATACCTCATAATGTCATGGTCCAAATGCCGATATATGTTTTATAAGCTCTATATTTTTAGTTATACACTATAAAAAATTATAAAATTTTGATATTGTTGTTGTATTTATTTAGACGAATAAAAAAAATCACACATGACTATATTTTGTTTATATATTGCACAAAATTTTAAAGATTCTCCAAACTTTTAATAGTAGCAAATAATGTTACGAGATATTTGGATCTGAATGAAGAGAATAGTAATTAACTTCGTTGTAATCAGGGTAACAAATTTGGAGAAAACAAACCCACAAAAAGTACAAAAAAGTTGTCAAAGTTTAAGGGTTATGTACTTAGGTTTGACCATGCAAATCAGTTACAGTGTTTGCTGAGGTAGAATAACAAAATTTTATTTTAGCTAGTTTATTAAAGAAATAGGTAGTTGATTAGTTTATTTTACTATTTTATGCTTTTTTAACCTATACATAGTAGTTTAATAAGTCATTTTTTTTTTACGTATTTTAGTCAATGTCAATTGTTTTGTCATTTGTTTTACCAAACATTATAATAAGTTTCTTATTTTCAATTATCTTTTTGAATTCAAGGTTCTTTTCAATTTTTAGTCACAATTTTTCAATTTTCAGTTACTTTTTCAGCTAATTTTGCTAAACATAACCTAAAACAAGAGAATAATTTTACGATGCTTATACTCTATTTGAAAGAAAAAGTTAAAAAAAATGTGAACAGTGTTGAATATCCCCAACTATTTCTGAAATTCAATTACTTTAATAAGAAAACACAATTTTCAAGAATCTATTTTAAGTAAAATTAGCTTTAAATTCTTATAAATAATTTAACATACGTATAATAAAATGCGAATTCTACAATTATGAATTAAAATTAAACATATGTACTCAAGACATAAAATATTACTTCGTATATTTTTATTAACTTTTATAACATCTTAAAAAATTTCAATAAACAAATATAAAATACGGAGTATTAAATCCTTACAAATGTCAACTTGAAATTATTGTTCTCAAACATTAAATCAAATAAATAAAACAAATAAACTCCACAAACTTCTATATAAAATGAGTTGAGTTGAGTCGGTGGCACCAAGTTTCACCTACCACAAAAACAAAAGGAATCTCACTCAATTTGAGTAAGTACTCCCCTCATCTAATCCCATCCGCCGTCGAGTGGTTTCTCTCTCCTCCATTTTTTATAATTCAGACGATTACGGTCTGATTCGGTCACTCCGCCATCGAAGCTCAACAACTAAAGCCTAAACGGTGAAATACTCCTCCAATTGATCACTCTCAATCGAATCGATTTAGGTTTTGAAAACTTCGTCTTTTTATCAGTCGATTAATTTGATCACTTGTTGTTGCATGCATTTTGTTTTATCTCTTCGAATACTTTTCGGTGTAATTCTCGCATTGTTATCGTGAATTAGTTGATCATATCATTTCTGCTCGATAATGTTAGGAGATATGTCCGTCTTAAACAAGAAGTTGTGTTCGCTGTGTACCGTGTTTTGAGCTAAATTGTCGTGACTAGTTTGATAATTTCTGCTCGAAAATGTTAGGGACAAGAATTTGTGTTCGCTGTGTCCCCGATATTTGAGCTAAATTGTCGTGAATAGTTTGATAATTTCTGCTCGATAATGTTTAGCGATATATCCGTCTTAAACAAGAATTTGTGCTTGCTGTGTCCGAAGCTATTTTGACCGTGAATAGTTTGAATATTTCTGCTCGATAATGTTCTGGATATATCCGTCTTAAACAAGAAGTTGTGCTCGTTGTGTTTGATGTTTGAGATATTTTGTCGTGAATAGTTTGATCATTCCAGCTCGAAAATGTTAGGGATCTTAAAAAGAATTTGTGTTCGCTGTGTCCGATGTTTTGAGCTATTTTGTTCGTGAATAGTTTGATAATTTCTGCTCGATCATGTTTAGCGATATATCCGTCTTAAACAAGACTTTGTGTTCACTATGTCCGGTGTTTTGAGCTATTTTGTCGTGAATAGTTTGATCATTTCTGCGCGAAAATGTTAGGGATTTATAAAACAAGAATTTGTGTTCGCTGTGTGCGATATTTGAGCTGAATTGTCGTGAATAGTTTGATCATTTCTGCTCGATAATGTTTAGGGATATATCCGTTTTGATCTATTTTGTTCGTGAATATTTTGATCATTTCTGCTTGACATTGTTAGGGATATATCCATCTTAAACAAGACTTTGTGTTTGGTCTCTGATTTTTGAGCTATTTTGTTCGTGAATAGTCTGAATATTTATGCTCGATAATGTTAATATATCCGTCATAAACAAGAGTTTGTGTTCATTGTGTCTGATGTTTGAGCTATTTTATGGTGAATTGTTTGATAATTTCTGCTCGATAATGTTAGCAGATATATTCGTCTTTAACAAGAATTTGTGTACGTTATGTCCGAGGTTTTGAGCTGTTTTGATTTGTAAATAGTTTGATCATTTCCAGGGGCGGATCCAGGATTATTTTGGTGTAGCACTCTATTTCGACAATGAGTTTGTGCGGTAACGGTTGGGTATTAAATTCAAAATAATAAATAAATATAAGATTAAGATTAGTGAATGGGGGAGAAAAAGTGAATGAGATTTCAAGCTTAACGGAAAAAGCTCAACCAAAGGAATAATGAAATGTATAAAATCTCATTGGAATTTTGGACTTTAACCCAAAAATGTAACAAAATGTCCCATAAGAGAATTGAACTTGGGATGTTGAGAACAAGAGTAGGAGCTAAAACCACTGCATCAACACATCTATCATTTATACTTACTAAATTTTTCCCAATTATTTGGTGTAGCACGTGCCACACCAAGGAGCAAGGTGGATCCGCCTCTGATTATTTCTGCTCGATAATGTTAGGGGTATATTCGTCTTGAACAAGAATTTGTGTTCGCTGTGTCCTATGTTTTGAGCTGTTTTGATCGTGAATAGTTCGATCATTTCTGCTCGATAATGTTAGGGATATATTCGTCTTAAACAAGAATTTGTGTTCACTGTGTCCTATGTTTGGAGCAATTTAGATCATGAGTAGTTTGATCATTTCTGCTCGATAATGTTAGCGGATATATTCGTCTTAAATAAGAATATGTGTTCGCTGTTTTCGATGTTTTGAGCTATTTTGTCGTGAATATTTTGAATATTTCTGCTTGATAATGTTAAGGATATGTCCGACTTAAACAAAATTTGTGCTCGCTGTGTCCGATGTTTTAAGCTATTTTGTCGTGAATAATTTGAATATTTCTGCTCAATAACATTCGGGATATATCCGTCTCAAAGAAGAAATTGTGTTTACTGTGTTCGATGTTTGAGCTATCCGATGTTTGAGCTATTTTGTTTTGAGTAGTATGATCATTTCGTAGTTTGATCATTTCTGCTCGATAATGTTAGGGATATGTCCGTCTTAAACAAGTATTTATTTTTGCCATGTCCTAGGTTTTTAGCTATTTTGTCGTGAATTGTTTGAATATTTCTACTCAATAATGTTAGGGATATATTCGTCTTAAACATGAATTTCTGTTCACTGTGTGTCTGATATTTGAGCTATTTTGTCGTGAATAGTTTGAATAATTCTGCTAGATTTTGTTAGGGATATATCCGTTTTAAACAAAGAATTTGTGTTTGCCTTCTCCGGTGTTTTGAGCTATTTTTCGCTTTGGTGATGGATTTTTTCGCTTTAGTTTAAATTTTATATTTAATTAACGACATTTTTAGCATATTTAACTATGAAAATAAACTCTCAAGTAGATAATTTAAAATAAAAAAATAAAGGTATAATTATGATTGAGAATTTTTTTAGTGTGAAGGTTGTTGATGTTATACCCTAGATTATCATACTATGAAACCTCAGGTCACCAAAATAGAAATCACGAAAACTTAGGATGTTAATGTGAAGTTAGCCTAAACTTGGGTTATTGAGATGAAAATATTCCTTTTAATTTTGTTTTTCTCAGTGAGTTTTTCTTGTTTGATTATTTTCTTTATTTTCTTTTTTTTTTTGGTTGTTGCATTTGTTGTTTTTGTTTTTATGGATGTCAATTGTTGTTTCTAGTGATATTTTCTTGTCAATGTTGTTGGCAATGGATCATGGTTTCCTCGTGTGTTTCCTCATACAATGTGTGAGTGTTCTGCCCTTTAATCATGAGTTTTTGATAAGTGATGGTAGAGGATCATGAGAATGATATGCATGATACTGTTTCTAAGGGTGTAGGAGACTGGAGATGGAGTACAAACTTAACAGGAGTCAAGGGTTTAGGCAAGATCGTGATGCATATATTCACTTCATTGATCATTTATTTGAGTTTCCTCATGTTGTTATGTTATGCTATGCTGTTGATTTATGTTGCTCTCTCGACGTGATATCTATGTAGCCGAATTAATAAAAAAAAAAACCATTGATTTGAGAGTTTATGAGAGGAGAAAGTTGGTTTAAGTTAATTACAACGGCTTATGAATTCTTTTTTTGACTTGGGATTGTGAAGTAGCGGGATAGTTGCTGTATTTTACATCAAGCGTCTGATGAAAATCTCAAAAAAGACGCCATTGTACATCTAATCATCCTTATTTTGTTGTATTTTACAGTAAAGGTCCAGTGAAAATATTAAGAGCTGACCCTATTACCTCTAATACCTTACTGACGTGTTTTGAAATAGCTAGATACTCCGTACTATGTAGTTGTTATACGTCACATTTAACGTATTGTGATGTAAGGAAGTCAGACTTGAGGGTTTTAGAGACACTTTGGTGACTCTATCTTGTATTGCTTCGTTTGGATCTTGATGAGTGCGACAAGTCTAGGATATGTATTTTAATAATTTTTATTTTGTCAGTTTGGTTAAGTGCATTTTACATTGAATGCTAGCTAAATGACATGGCCTAATTATTTGTTTTGACAAAATTGCTTTTTGCAGGTGAGGTTATTACCGAGTTTTGTGGGCAAATGTGTCTTTAAGGTGATTTAATTTGCTAGACGATCCCGGATCATTCTCTGCCGAAGTACTTCTGCAGCCTACTTATAAACTTAGAGCAGGGTGAGAATTTGGCCGATGCCCCCCTTCCCCTGAAATAATCATTGTTTCGACATGCATGTCCTCATACAATGGGCAAGCATTCCACCCTTTAATCGTAGTTTTTTTTTATTAGTTGCTAAAGAATGATCATTAAAAGCAAAAATGCATGATAGCGTTTCAAAGGGTTTAGGAGCTGAAGTACAAATGTCGATGGAGTTGAGAGTTTTCACTTGTATAATTGATGTCTTTGATATGATCCTTCATCTTTGATCTACCAGTGTATATTTTAGAGATTCTGATTCATGATAGACATTGGCATATCAGGCTAAAGAACAGTTCATTTGATGATTGAGCGCCTCCTGGTTTAGGACATTATTAGCTACAGAGATTTTGGGCAACTGACGCCGCAGAAGATATGGTACCATATGATTCTTATGTGTCAGTTTTTTCATTATATTACTTCTTCCGGGTTCTTCACTTTTTGTTTTTTTCAGTAAAGCTAGATTTGATGTTCACTCAGAGTCGATAAACTATCAACCATTGTTTAATTTTATAGGGCGGGATTGATTCTGATAATGAAAGTGACAAATTTAGCTGGAGTAGTGATGATGAGCAAGAAGAGACGAAACCAACTTCTGATTGTGTAACATCTTTCACTGCTGTAAAAGCAGAGGAGACAGGTGCAGAAGAGGTTAGTGATATGATACTTGGATCTAATTCTCTTTCATCAAACATTGGATGTGATCCTATTTGTATGGTACGAACTTGTGAGCATTTCTGAAACTGCTTAAATTTTTCATATTGGTCAATACAAGCTGTAAACTATGTACCAATTTCTGCTCAATAAACAACACACTTGGGGTAAGACAATGCTAGGATAGAAAGTTGTGACATTCTAAGGCTTTACATATCATCAACTTGAAACCTTTGGTGCTCACTCCATAGCTGATCCTGGCCTAAATTTATCGTAGGTCATCTTGCCTAAAAGGTTTACTTTAGTTGAAAATATCGGTAGCCAATATATTTCTCAGTAGCTAAATATTTCATTAATTGATCTTTTGTTACTTTTTTGGCTTACTAGGGGAGCTCCTCTTCTGGGCCTTCCTCGACGTTGTTTCGCTATTTTGTTAAAGCTGGTTTTTCTGAAGATCTGGTTTCAAAAGCGATTAAAGAGAATGGTTAGCTTATTTGATTCTTTTATCCAGTTTTTTCTGTCCCATTTCTTTTAACTGAGGTTCTTGATCTACTAATGCTGTTGGGGTATGAACTCTACCCAACAAGTTCTTTTCACTCACTGATTGTTCATTTGAGCAGAGGATGGAGATATGGATTCTATCTTGAATGCTCTTCTGACTTACGCGGTTAGTTCATGGCCATTGTCATTATTGGGATTTAATTTTCATGTTTTACTTCAGCATTTCAAAAGATGATATTGTGACATTTACTCCTGTCGTGCAAGTATTCTTAAATTGTTGTTGTCTTTGATTGTTATGTGAAAAAGTAAAGACATGTAGGATTATAGGCACCCTTTTGATGATGTATAGTAAAACCCTCGTAAACTAATATGTAATCAATCAGTAACCTCTAATAAGTCGCGTAGATTAGTAAGCACGAATATATAATAAATAATAGTAGCATTGGCAAATGCCTTTTGTTAAATCTATTGTCTACCATTTCCTTGATTTTACAACATTTGGGTTTAACACAAATATTAAGGTGTTGGGTTAAATCAAGTTGGGTGACCGGTAATTTGGTTGGATGATTCTTATTTAAAGAATTTTTTATTTTCTTTAGGAACTTATTTATAGAAATGTTACTGAGGCATAAATGAAAAATGTTGCAAATCCATAGAATTGGGGGAAATATGTCTTTTACTTTATTACTTGACAAATTCACTACTCGAATGTAATTGCTTTAAATTTCAATAAACTGTGTCATACTGCAAAGAAATACTTCTTTCAATAAGCTCTAATTTAATGACTAAATATTTTACTTAAAAACATACTTTATTTTACGGAATTTGAAAAAGTTGCTATATTGCATTTGATCAGTAAAGCATGTAGTGAAACTTTGACTCTTCGAATGCACAGACAACTATTTCATCTTAAGGATTCTTATTCTCAATTTCTTTGTTTTTTTTAGCATCTTGAAAGCTCTCCCTCAAATGAGCAAATAATTGACAACCACCCTGGAACACAGCAAAATGGGAACGTAGTTGTAAAAGTCGAGGATGTGCTTGCTCAGACCCAAGATGCTGACTCTGTCCAGAAATCTGATGTGGATTCGGATTACTGGTCCTCAGATTACGAGGAAAATATCTGTGATGATTTTTCTGATTCTGATAGCTGCCCTGGAACTGAGGTAGGATCATCCTTCTTTGGTTCATTTAATTTTTCCATAAAAAGTAATCCTCTTATCATATATGGAGTACTCCATATATTTATACATATCAATATTTACCATTTCATAATCTGCTAGGTGTACTGTATCGCAAATAGGACTTTCATGCATATCTTAGATAATAACGGCTTCAATATTTAAAGCAATAGTTGTCTCGTTATCTATGCATGCATATCGATGACCAGCTTACCTAACGCTTGACTCATGTTTGCCACTGGTCAGGATAATTCTCCATCTCTGTCAAAAGAACCGCAGAAATTTAAATATTTGAAAGATATGGGGTACCCTGCAGACGAAATTTTGATTGCCATAGAAAGATGTGGTATGTTCACCCTGTCATTATTTATAGAGCTTCTAATTTTAAGCTATTATTGTTCTTAATTTCAAATGAGTTTCCAACTCTTTTAAGAGTCTTAGACGGGACCAGGGCCGTCTAACATAGGGGGCAACGTGGACGACGGAACAGGGCCTCCATTTTTTTAGGGCCTCGTGGTCAATTTTTGTTTTTAAGGCTATAGATTTGGAAGTCAATTCGATTCCCATGACTCCATAATTAAGTATTTCCAAAATCCCAGCTCATTGTATGAATATTTTTTTTACCAAATGTTTTTAGTTTACTATCAAAATTACTTTTCAAATATTAAGTGGACATTAGAAAGAATTAAAATATTTCGTAAACTCTACTTCTAATCTAATATTTTATCAATATTTTTAATGTATAGTCATATAGGGCCCTATTATAATTTTTCGCACAGGACCTCCAAATCGTATAAGACTGCGCTGGACGGGACACTTTGGGTCTATGATGGACAAACACATGCACATGCTTTTTTCTTTTTTGTTGTCATACCTCATAGAACCTTTAATTTTAAATGTGCTTTTTTTGTGTGGATCCCTTATGTTCAGGTCCTGAGTCGACAATTGAGGAGTTGGCGGACTTTATTACTGCTGCCCAGTATGCAAGGGCATTGGACGTAACTTATGTTGATCCTGTAAAACCTAAGTTATTTGGTGACTATGGTAAACGGAAGAAGAGGAGGATGCTAGATGAGTTGGCAAAGAAAAGACAAAGGGGAGAATTTGAGGACGATGAGCCGATTCGTCTTCCAAAACCAATGATAGGTTTCGGAGTTCCCACAGAGCCAGGTCGTACTTTCCACAGAACTCTTCCCGAAGGAGCCTTAGGTCCGCCATACTTCTACTACGAGAATGTGGCCCTTGCTCCAAAAGGTGTTTGGGACACCATTTCGCGTTTTTTGTATGACGTGGAACCAGAGTTCGTCGATTCAAAATTCTTCTGTGCAGCAGCTCGGAAACGAGGATACATTCACAACCTCCCGATCGAAAATCGTTATCCCCTCCTCCCAATGCCTCCACGGACTGTTCATGAGGCTTTGCCCTTGACTAAAAGATGGTGGCCTCGATGGGACACCAGAACTAAACTGAATTGTTTGCAAACAGCAATTGGTAGTGCCAAGCTTACTGAGAGGATCAGAAAGGCTGTTGAGCAATATGATGGTGATCCACCTGAAAGTGTTCAAAAGTTTGTTATTGAACAGTGTCGAAAGTGGAATTTAGTTTGGGTTGGACGTAACAAGGTGGCTCCTCTGGAACCTGACGAGGTAGAGATGCTGTTAGGGTTTCCGAAAAACCACACAAGGGGAGGTGGAGTGAGTAGGACAGATAGGTACAAGTCACTTGGTAATTCCTTCCAGGTAGATTCTTTTTTGCTGCTTCCATGTAAACAGTCATTTGACTTCTATTATAACATAAAAAGATGCACTTCTAACAAAATGAACTTAGACGAAGAGATTTATAGGAAAAAAGAATATAGCCTCATATATTGATGATTTTCATGCTTTTGCTCGTATATTGAGGGATATTGGACATGTCATAGACTCATAGGAGCATCCCAAGATAAGTAGTATGGAGTATACGGTGGGTTAAATGATCTGCTTATTGCTGCATATCACAGGTCGATACAGTAGCCTATCACCTTTCAGTGCTCAAAGAGTTGTTCCCAGACGGTATGAATGTTCTTTCGCTGTTTTCTGGAATTGGAGGTGCAGAAGTGGCTCTGCATCGCCTCGGGATACGTTTAAAGACAGTGGTAGCTGTTGAGAAATCAGAAGTCAACCGAGATATTGTTCGTGTCTGGTGGGAGCAGACCAATCAAAAGGGAATTTTGATTGATATCGATGACGTTCAGAAACTGACTGGTGACAGAATAGAGCAGTTGATTGCTAGATATGGTGGGTTTGACCTGCTCATTGGGGGAAGCCCATGTAATAATCTTGCAGGTAGTAACAGGGTAAGTCGAGATGGACTCGAGGGTAAAGAGTCATCGCTTTTTTTCGATTACTGTCGGATATTAGACCTAGTTAAGTGTATTATGGGGAGGAATCTCTGAGTAAAGATTAGTAGTTATGAATTTGATAGATCCATCTCAGGTAGATTTGATTGATTTTCCGGCATAATGTAACTGAACAACGGTTATGGACGGGTAATTCAGTGTAGTGTGTTTGTCTTTGCTTGGAGTTTAATAAATACGATCATTATTTTCCGAAGATTTAGGAATTTTCTAAGCTAGCTCGTTCCCTTAGGCTTATGGTATTCAGGCTAGTAAACTAGTTATGTACTGTATTGCTTTCAGCGTAAAGAACTTGTCCAAATAATGTTCGGGTAATACATACGGCATACAGCATACGGTTTAAATTGTTACTCTAAAATTATTGAGAGTACTGTATATCCGATGAAGCATCGAGTAAATAATTTTTTTCTTTTGGAAGGATTATCGAATGATTCTTAATACACCCTTCATCACTTTGAAATACTTTTGTCTTATATTTTTGCATTAATATTAACTTGTGAATTTTATTTTGTAACAAGTGTAATATATTTTTTGTTATATTTTTAGCTTTTATAATGTTTTACATATTTATTATGGTCAAAGTTTTAAGGAGATCGATGGCGTATCAAATATTCATGAATTAATGGCTGCATATTGTTCGATCCCGCGTGGCAGCGTGAATGATCTTATACCCAATTTCAGTCTTTATCGAGAGCCTAGGCAAGTAAGGTAATGAGAGCCTAGGCAAGTAAGGTAATGGAGTAACAATCGTATGACTGGTGGTTCATGGTAGTTGTAGAAAGTAGAAAAATGAGGTGAGGGAGAAATAATTACCTCCATATGGAGGTAATGCATTACTTAGGGGGAGATGGGTAATTATTCTCCCCCTAATGGAGCAAATATTATACTATGTTTTTCATGTTTATTTTCTACCTCCATTCCCTTCTTTCATTTTTTAGTTCATTTTACTTCTATTACTCTCTTAATAATTACCCCCATTCTAAGCGAGTTCTAATGAGTAATGCCGCCATGCGGGATCATCTTATTGCCAAATTGAGTCTTTTTAGTGCTCAATGAGAACATATATAACGCCCATAAAGGATTAATAATCGTGTGGCTAATGGCAGAATTTTCTGTATGGTTGATTTTTACAGAATTACAGAGCTGTATTTTAATATGCCAAAAACTAAAAAGCTTTTAAAATGACATGTAATTGCTTCTCCGTCCAGTACAATTTTGGTGGACCTATTTTCACTTTCAAAGTCGTCTAAAAAATCTTCGAAATCAAAGGACGACCCTTAATTGACTAATAACATTATGCTAGCTATTAAGGCCCTCTATTAAGGCCCTGTTCTTTTGGACTTAATAGGTCCATTCAGTTCAGCTCACTTCAGTTCAGATAAGTTCAGAATTTTTTGTATGGTTGATTTTTACAGAGTTATATTTTAATATGCGTAAAAAGCTTTTAAATTACTCCCTCCGATTCATCCGGTTCTTAACATTTACTTTTTAGCACTATTCAC
>JAUEKU010114985.1:0-12723 GCA_032274805.1 Gypsophila paniculata
CCCACGAGCATACACAGAGAGGATGATAACAATATAAACAGCATATCTCCTCTCCCCATGACCTTTATATAACAAATACATAGAGTATTTGGAAAACCAATATGTTCCACATTTGTTCCCAAACATATATGTAAACTAGATTAAGCCACAAAAATGCCGGTAAAGTGACGGCAAGCGATGTCACGACAGATTAGAAATGACATAATTTTGCAAACGGACAACAGAAAATCAACAACACAATTTATCTCCCGAAAGAGAATGGACTGCAAATAAGTAAAAATAATCATTTTGGGAAGTCTTGAAACTAGCAGAAGGTCAACTCACCAACATGACCAATAAACACAACATTGAGATGTCGTTTCCGATTTTCAGGTTCAGCACGGTGATTTTCTGGTTCATTTGCTTCGTGGACCGAAGCTTCCTGCGTCTTCTCTGTAAAAAGTAAACATCGATTATGTTCATGAAATATATTTACCATAATACGGAGTAGATTACTAGGTTACTTAGACTCAGCAGCAAACATCCCTGCCGGAATATCGGACGGGTTTCAAGTGAAAAAATAAATCAAGCTTTTCGCCTTTAATATGAAGTAGCAAAGTGCCATGGAAAGAACAATGTCTATTGTGGGAAGAGAAAAGCCAAAGCACATTGGTTGTTCAAAAGAAGTTGGAAGATTCAAGAATCCAGTGTCCCTTTGTATGCCTGAGAGGTTACAAGACTTTAAACAAGACACCAAGAACCACAGCCTCCAGATACTTAGTAGCAAACAGTAAGCATTAGGCAAAGACTAGTGAGAACACGTCGGACGACCAATACAAAATAAAGAGTCGAAACGCATAAGACTGCTCAAACTTACCTGTTGAGTGACTTGTGTCCATTTGTACTGGATCAGCATCGCCCGACTGCTCTACAGCTGAAATACCAAAGCAGTTAAATGCATATGACTCACATCTTCAATCAGAGTATACCACAACTCACAATCAACAAAAGCAACCACCTTCATCAACAAGAAGATTCGATAGGTTTAAGTTGCTAAATGTCATCAATTGCATTCACCAAAAAAGAAAAAAAAAATTCCACCAATCAACATTCACCAAAACATAACACAAAGGTTATATCAGACTGACACTTTATGAGACGAAAGCCGCAAAGTCGATACATTAAGAGCAAATTAAGTGTCCAAAAGACAAAAACACGTGCAGCATGCATTGGTTGGCGTGGTGAGGTGGCAATAAGAAATGAATTAGATGAACTCCAACTATGAAAAAATCAATCTAACTTTTCAACTGAGGAAGAGCTGTCTAATTCCTAGCCCAATGAGGCATGTATATTCCTAAAGTACTACTACGCATTCACCAGAAATTATAAAGACATTGTACTACAACCTCAGCATCTACAATTGGTATCTTCGTCACACATAGGAAATGATTGCTTCTCTTTCCCCAAGACTAATATAATATTAAATAACATTCATCAATGTTGCCCAATTTATTGACATTTTGAAATGAGCCAGTATGACGAGGGAGAAAATTGATGATGCATCATATGTTCCATGACGTAAGCACATCTAAACCACTATATGCAGCTATGCATTGGATGTGAAAGATTCTGAATAATCAACTTTGCGGTCGAAGTGATAGCATTGGTTATTAGAGATTCTATTAGTATATTCTCTCAGATACCATGACCATGCAAGAAACACCAATAGAAAGAGGGGGAAAAAGGCAATACAGTGCACTAGGGAATTACCTTCTTCCATTTCAACCACATTGTCAACTTCGTGTACCTTCGACGACTCTGCCTCGACGACACCATTATCATCTATTAAAAAAGAACATTATATAGTAAGTCCATAAGTTATAAGGCAAAGGCAAAAATAAACAAGGAATAAAAATAAAACATGATGCAACTGCTTCTATCAACCAAGTCAATTACCAGCTGAGTCAAGCTGCAACGCACGAATATCCTCAGCAATATCTGCCATAGAAAAAGAAAAAAAAAAGGTCTCACGGAAGTCTCAACCAATGTAAAATTTCAAATATAAATACCACGAACAAAATTCCTACTCCGAACTAAAGCATGTCCGTCCAGAGCGACAACCACAAAATTATATAGCATTATAGCCTGTTCAATATGTTCTCAGATAGAGTTGCACAAAAAAAATATGATGCCAGATAATGCTGTGAAAAAAGAGAAAAAGTGAAGCAGAAAGATAATCATACTTAGAATAGAATAGAAAAGAAACAGATATCAAACACCATAAAGAGGAACAAATAAAATAATATGGAGGCTGCAGCATAGGAGTGTTAAGAGCAATTAACAGTTTCTCCGAACAACAAAAAGAAAGCATACCCATCTGAAAGTATAAAGCCTTGAGCTGTAGGTATACTTGTGCGCAGGAAAAAGACCTCTGCAAAGTAAGAGTGACATATGGCAATAAGTGATAGGAAAGCAGCGTAAAAATGATCATAAGTTTACATTGGGGTATGGAGATTGAGATTGAGATTGAAACTGCGGCGTGGCATCAAAAAGTAAACAGATTCCACATTCTTAAGTCAACAAAGAAAATATGCTATTCATGACGCACATTAAATTCCGTTTCCCCTGTCCTTTCCACATCCACACAGTTTATCCTCCTAGTTGCTCCGGCACAAAGTACTAGCCTGGTACTTGCATCAGCATCAATTTCAGAAAAACTAGTAGATTGAGGGTGTGCGAGTAATTCGATGCTGTTAAAAAACAGGTGGAGCTGGCAGGTGTGGTCGGTGTTGGGGCCGGTGGAAGTGGTAGTGACGGATTGGCTGGGTGAAGCTGGCTGGTTACGTTATAAGGAGCGGCTAATAAGACATGCCATGATGAAAATACGATTGAGTGTGGTCGTGCGTACAGAGGTTATGGTGACAGAGTCAAAATTGTTCTAAATGAATTACACAACCTCACCTAAAAGCTAATCTAACGACAACCAAAAACATCCAGGGACCGTCAAACTACACAAAATAAGATTAGGTATGCGCAAACCACAAATAATTTACCAAGAAAATTCAAGAGCCTTGGGCTAGAACATCTTATTTCTCATTTACAGACTATCTAACCGCCTGAAACTAGATTACCCTCAGATTTCACACTGTATAAATCTAACGATTCCTTCGTCGCATCAACCTCGAAAATCGTTTTTAGTTTACGATACATAAACACGATAAATCGTCAATAGAACTCGGTAATCAATCCAACGAATAGAGATATAAATCACATCTCCAGAAAATAAATAAATAAATAAACCAACACAAGTATTTATAGTTCATCTAATTTCATTCTTTTGACTATTCAAATCTCAATTTCTTATACAGTTAATTAACACGACTATTTACAGTTCATTTAATTTCATCTAAAATTAATACTATCAACAAAAACAAATCAACTATTAATCATCTAACTAATTTCATCATTATATGCAATCAAAATCACCGTAATCAAACATGCAACATTCATAAAACAGTTTTTCATCAATAAAACTAATTAATTAACACAAATAAACATGAAATATTGCATAAAATTGCGCAATAATGATTTTCTAAATTAAACAGTAAAATCAACATCGATATTAAAAGGCGAAAACAACGAATTAATCATCTCACTATCATATACAATCAAAATAACTCTAATCTAACACGCTTAACATAAAATCTTGCGTAAAATTGTGCGATATCATTTGCTAAAATTAAATTACTAAAATCGAAATCAATATAAAACGAAGAAAACGACGAATTAATTATCTCACTATCACATGGAATCAAAATCACTCTAATCAAATATACGCAATTAATAAAACAATTAAATCAACACAAAGTAAACATGAAATCTTGTATAAAATTATGCGATATTATCATTTTATAAATTAATTCAGAAATCATACATCGAAATAAAAAGATGATGTCAGTACAATTAACCTGATTTAATAGTTGCTAATCTAACATGCTAATTACATGAAACAAATTTTCATCAATTCAACAAATTAATTAACACAAATAAACACGAAATCTTGTATAAAAACTTGCGATAATCAATTTCAAAATTAATTCGTAAATCACACATCGAAATAAAAAGATAGAAATCAATACAATTAACCTGATTCAATAGTTTTTAATCTAACATGCTAATTACATGAAACAAATTTTCATCAATTAAACTAAATAATCAACACAAATAAACACGAAATCTTGTAAAAAATCTTGTGATAAATTAATTTCAAAATTAAATTCGTCAAAATCAAATCTAAATCAATATATTAAAAAAAAAATGAAATCGATAGAATTAACCTGAAGATTGATTGATGTAGAGATTCGGCAGGTGAATGATTGCGTGAAAATAAAATGCTAGGGTTTTGAGTGATGTTCTTTTTGTTTTGTTTTGTTGGTTCACAGTTTTTGTGGATTGAGACCCAAGTTTGGAAGAGTTGTGTAGGGAAATGGGTTGGGTAATTGGGTTATATGCGCCTAACCCTAACCCTTTGGGAGTGCAATTAGCCTCTCCCGTACGACGAATATTCTCGACTTAGCTTAAAACGGATCAAATATAATGAATAAGACAAAAGAAAGTGAGATTTTTTTTCTTTAAACGGATAACCCGTCTAAAATGAGAGTTTTGTCTTTGGGGTGTCCACTTTTTGGTTTATATGGAGTATGGAGTATTATTATATTTATGAGTCGGTCTGAGCTTGACCTTGATTTTTTAAATTGATTTTTATTTCAAAACTTTGGATTTGCGATTGGACTCAGGTTTAAAATTCCTTTCATCGAACTTAATCGTAACCTAAAATCTATGAAGTGTAATACAAGTGAAGTGTAAAAGTGGGAAGCATTTCAACTTTCTTGAAACGAGGATAGTATTTGATCGTGTTTTGGATCCCCTCAAAATTGAATCACAGCTATAAATGGTAAAGTTTACTTAGCATAGTAAATAGAATATGATTTTCTTCCATGTATGTGCGTTTATATATCACGCAAACATATTTTTCTACCGTAAATTTCACCAATTTTACTAAATATCAATATCAATTCCACCAAATCTCTATCCCAAAAAAATTAAACAAATCCTTCTTAAAAAAAAAAAAGTTCTTTTCTAGTCGAGAAGTATCATGGATTCATATTTCTCGACCAGAAAAAAATCAATAGCACAAAAAATACTCTCTCCTATCCATTCCAATGGTAACATTGACTTTTTCACACTTGTCGAGACGCGTTTTGCAACACGAATATCTTTAGCTACGCATTATAAAAAATAATAAAAATTTGATATTTTTATTGTACTTACGAATGCAAATAAAACAATATCCAAGATGACTATATTTTCTCTTATATATTTTACGGAATTTCAAAGATTCTTTATACACATGAATAGTGTCGTTTTGGTCAATGTTACAATTGAAATGGATGGGAGGTAGTAATTAGAATTGTTGATATTTGGAAAGTTGTTGCTCGTGGATGGCTCTGGAATGCCCTAGTTGTTTGATCATTTTGATTTATAACATTCTTTTTAACCGTTCCTCATTTCAACTACCAGTAAATTATTATGAAAAAAATGACAATTTCATCTATAAACATCTTTGTATTACGAATAATAGCCACCAATTGGTCGGCTTATGATGAAAAAATGTCCAGCTTGTAAAAAATTGGTTCGTGAGGACTATAAATTGGATTAGTTGTGTAAAATTTATTATGAAAAAAAAATGACAAGTTCATTTTTTATATTATTTATACTAAAACATTTTTCAAAATTTAATTGTTAGAACACGCATAATTTATAGTAATAGTTGCTCTAGATTATTTAAGTATGATCATAGTAAATTTGTGAGCTACATAAAGCACCATTTCATGTTATACGCAAATCTTTTAAGTTTTAACTCATCCAAGTATTCAACAAATAAGAATTTCATTTTTTTTCCCTTTGAACAAAAACGAGTATGAAGTATGATCTAAATAGGAAATTGGTTTGTATACTTTTAAAAATAATGGCAGATATTTTTTTTCCTTAACATACTCGAAGTTCCCTATATTTTGATGTCGTATACCTAATTGAAGAGTAAAATTTAAACTAAATGTCAAGCTAACTTTTGTGAAATGACCGACTACATGTTAAAGACGAAATTATTCATCTCCTTCAACTCGTTTCCTTAAATGTAGTTATGAGCTGAATGTAGTATTCAATAGCGTACTTTTATAGTGTTGGATGAGGGACTTAGGGCTCAACCCCTTAAAGACTACTCTATATAATTTATAGTTATATACATCGCTGTGTAACACAAACTTGAGTTGTCTCGTTATCAAAGTCACACACCTTCCATTAAAGAGGTCATAATTCAAAACCTAGCTCCAATATTTTTTTTGGCAAGATCACCCACTAAATATACTCTCTCACAATATTGCCTCAATGAGCGTCGACACAACCTCAACTAGCATGACACACAATATGTGAGTGTCACATTCATTTTCTCATTGTAGCTTACAATCGTCACGAACCAATTGATCAATAACCGAAAAAATTGGTTGTGAGGACCGTAAATTGTATCATTTATATTTCTCACTGTCCTCAACTAGCATGACACACAGTATGTGAGTATTTGAAACAATTTGACTCTCTAGCCCACCCACATAATTGATCAATAGCCTAACGAGACTCACAGCGCTCGTCGTTATAAACTTCCCATCTCCTCAATGATACTACGTACATGTAATCTGATTTCACAAGTAAAAAAAGTGATAAAAAATTATGTTTAAATATGTCAGAAGTATTTTATGATTGCGAATAATCACATTTTTTTCATATTTATGAAATATTTTAAAACTTGATGATAACTTTTACCGTTCATTTTTCATTTTTACTCCATACTTTTTACCTATTTTTTTTCTCTTTTTACTAAATTTTTTAACCATTATTTCAAATCACTAAGTCTCTCTTAAAACAGATTATTTTCGTCGAAAGTTTTCCACTTATCGACAAGATGTTATTCTTTGACGACAAAATGTTATAGCTAGTGTTAAGGCCTTATAATTATATGACAACATTTTACTATGTTACGAGTAGGGTGAGGATCCTCTAGAGTTTCTAATAAACTCCACCCGGTAGAGTTTCTACATATATGCTTCTACGATTGTTAATTTTTCCCAAAAAAGAGGTTTAGGGTTCGATTATCCAACACCGCTACGCGGTGTTGGATAATCGAACCCTAAACCATTTTTCGGTTACCTCGTCGGCTTCGCCGACGAATTCTGAGACAAAAGACACCCTAAGAAGGGATGGGTGAACCCGTCTTGTAAAAGAGGTTTAAAAATGGCTCTAGAGGATGCTTAGAGGAAGGTGATCATTGTGTTGATTGAGATTGTCCGTTTTCGAGAAAAAAAATAATGATTTCATACGTAAATTAGACGAACTCTACCCGGTAGAGTTATTTTACAACTCTAGAGAATCCATTTCCTAAAAAGAAATACTCCGTATATAATTCACGATAAATAATTTTTTCTTAATGACTCTATAACTAATTAATTAAACAGTGTCACAAAATAACTACACTTCACAATTGTGAATTCATATTCATTGTGATTTGTCACTTAGTGTAACCGTATCGTCTTCCTGATTCCCCCACACTTAATTAAGTGAACTGACTAACACCAAAAATCCATACAATTCCCATGACGTCATCATCAACCTCAACAAAATCATGGATCACGTACGGCATACTCGCGGCGGCGGCGATTGGAGCACACGCGCTATTCATCCGCCGTCGATCGAGCAAGTGTCGGTCACGCGTCGTCGGAATTATTCCCGCTCGTTTCGCTTCGACTCGATTTGAAGGAAAACCTCTTGTTGATATCCTCGGCAAGCCTATGATTCAGGTTTACGCCTCCCTTTTTTTTCGTCGTAAACGATTCGATCTTTTGTCGATTTTATAGGTTTACTGTGAGATCGTCTCACACCGTAGTGACACTTAGTGCTTATCAAATTATCAAAGAAAATATATTGAGAGATATCAAAGTAAGTAAATAATACCTCCTTATGTGAGAGGATTCACGATAACTTTATTGTAAGACCGTCTCACACACGTATCAAAGTAAGTAACTGCCGATTTATTTTAACTTTATTGTTAGACCGTCTCACGCTAGAATTTGTGACGTAGAAATCATTTTTACTGTGAATTATGTAGATATTGTAGTGGAATGTGGCCTATATGTAGGCTTATGATCTAGATATTCCACGAAAGATCGATTTTTGAGGTTTTATTGTTCGTCTTACTTTGATCGCTGTAGTTTTGATGTTAGGTTGGTGATTTCGAGATCGTTTATAGTGAATTTTCGATTTTCAAGTTTTTATTGTTCGTCTTACTTCGATCGCTGTAGTTTTGATGTTAGGTTGGTGATTTTGAGGTTTTACTGTTCGTCTTACTTCGATCGCTGTAGTTCTGGTGTTAGGTTGGTGATTTCGAGATCGTTTACAGTGAATTCATTGGATGTGTCGTGTCAGTGGAGCTAGGATTTTACTTGGGGAGAGAGAGTAGTAATGAAATAAGGTAATATAGAATTAATATTTCAAAGATTTTAGTTAAGAATTGAAATATTTTCGATGTTGAGGGGGGCGAGTATGCGTATTTCGTAGATTTTAGTTAAGAATCGAAAAATTTTCAATGTTTCAGTCCCTTTTTAGTCGTATAATGATTCGATCTTTCGTCGATTATCGAGGTTTTGTTGTCTGTCATACTTCGGTCGCTGTAGTTTCGACGTTATGTCAATGATTTGGAGATGGTTTATTGTGAATTGTGTGGATGTATAGTCAGTGGCGGAGCGACAATTTTAGTTCGGGGGAGGGGGAGTACTAATGAAATAAGGTAAAGTAGAATTAAAACTTCAAAGATTTTAGTTAAGAATAAAGAAGTTTTCGATGTTTAGGGAGCGACCGTCCCTAGCTCCGCCCATGTGTAGTGTAGGGTGATGTGACCTAGATGGAAGGTTGTGATCTGGATTTTCGATGAAAGATTCGATCTTTGGCCAATTTTTGAGGTTTTATTGTTCGCTCTTAGTTTGATTGTTGTAATTTTGATGCTAGGTTGGTGATTGGAAATTATGTAGTATGGATTGTGTGGATGTGCAGTGTAATGTGGCCTATGTGCAAGCTTATGATCTAGATGTTCGACGAGAGATCGATTTTGAGGTTTTATTGTTTGTCTTACTTTGATTGCTATAATTTTGATGTTAGATTGGCGATTTGGAAATCGTAATTTTATTACCAAAAGCACTAGGGACTTGTTTAATTCCCGTAGATAGCCTTCTTCAACTTATACATATGTCCCGCAATTAGGTCTCTAAATACTGCAATTTGATCCCTATTAACCTTTTTACTTATGTTAGAGTTCAGATATGGATTTTTAATTTGTAGTCGCTGTATTGACCATCCTTTTGGAGAGAGTCGAAGTAAAAATCGCTCGCATAAGCTGGATAAATGACACGACTGTATGTAAAGAGATCAACTCGAGGTTGTTAGTTATATCCCCTGGGCACTTGATGTGGTTTGTGATGTTCAAATGTACCATTTGATCTTTTTAGAAGGATCGCTCAATTGCAACCTACTTTATTTGCTCGAAGGCGATGATATTCAGTTAGCATAACAACCCGCCACTGTGGATATTTAATGGCGTGTGTGAATGGGGTAGGTTAGATTGGTAATGGCATGTTTTGAGTTGCCATAGCTTTTTGGTGTCATAGGTGCTACATGTTTAGTCACTTCTGATGAGTGTCATAGGTGCTGGAGAAGTGTTGTCACTCGACAGGGTAAGCATCGAATATTTTGTTGTGGGCGTTGTCATGAGAAAAATAAGTGGCTGTCAAGCTGTAATGACTGTTCGTTGTGATTCAATGAGTTTGTTAGGCCATGCTTAGATCTCCCTTGTGGCTGAAGGCTGTGTTCATTGTGTTTGATGTATTTTGATCGTTGATGAGGGAATCTTGAGTCAGAGTAATGAGGGCTGAAATGGTGTAGAATGCTCCGTAAAAAAGTCATCATTTTTAGATAAGGATAAATATTTTTAGGCAATGCAAGGTATGGGCCAGTGTGCGGTTAGTTTCAGGCATCGATAAGGCAAGACAAATAATTTCTGTGATGCTTGATAATCTTCTCTAATTGATCATGAGATCATCTGTCAATATATTGCAAAGCTAGATATCATTAATCAAGGAAAATGTGTGTGGGACGCTTGATGGTCTTCTGTGATTTAGCGAGCTGTCTGTAATTCCAGACATGCTGACTTGACAGACTAATTTGTAGGCCACTGAATTTGCCAATTATGAACTTCCCTCGTCAAGTTTGTAGCGACTTCATTGTTTCTGTATGATTTATTTGTCATATGCTAAAAGAAGTTTGGTAGATGTTTTTTTCCCTTATTGATTGTTCATGACTCTGATGCTTTTTCCTCTTCTAGAATAGTTCTAGGGTCTTTGCTTTATGATTGAATGTAAGCTTCGCCATCAATAAAACCGGATTAGGAGCCTAGCTCAGACCCGTCTCATCTCTAGATTACTATCATGTTTATGTAATGAGGCTCTGTTCTGATTTGAGATTTTCAACTGGTACGGAATTTCACGCTGAATCTGTGACTGTGCTCAGTTTCTTCAGCCACCATTCTTTTTTTTGCGGTTGGGCGTTCTAGAATGTTACTCCGTAAAACATACACACCTTTTGGGAAATTCAATTTATAGGAGGATGTTGTGGACATGTAGATTATAGAAACATATAAACTGAGTATCCACAATAATCATCTTATAATTTGAATGTGGAACTACTTTAAAATGATCACATGTTCATCAAATTCATCATTTGGTGGACTAGTGGGTAAATGACATTTTTTCAGAATTGGGTGACATAATCTGTTAATTTGTGTATAAAGAAATCAACTTCTCAGTTATCTGTTTATAAAGCAGCAGACGCCGTAGTTGTCTGTTTAATTAAGTAAAGTTGTTTAACTATTCACCCTTTTCGTTGTTTGCTGTTTCCATTCTCAGCGTACATGGGAAAGAGCAAAGTTGGCATCAATGTTAGATCAAGTTGGTAAATTTTTGAACCAGTGTTTGTTCAATTTCAGTTATTATCATGTGACATTTTATAACGAGGTTTTCGATACTCGAAGGCTTTGGAGTTTGGAGTTTTTTCCGTTTCTTGTCTTAGCAAATACTGCTATGCTCAACATGTGCCTTTCTTTTAAGAATTAACAAAATGCTCTAAGATGTCAATGTTTGAATAGAAAGCTGGCTTTCTCTTTTTTCGACATATTTGATTATTTCGTTCGCTTGCAGTTGTGGCAACAGATGATAATAAAATTGCTGAATGTTGTCGTGGGTTTGGTGCTGATGTGATTATGACTTCAGAATCATGTCAAAACGGTAGGAGGCTTATGATTTACCCCCATGTTTTTTTTATTACATCTCAGGGGTAAACAATCTCTTCTTCAAAGTTACTGTTTCAGTTGACATGGTACTTGTTCATGCCAACTGTTGTAGGTGCGGAGCGGTGCAGCGAAGCAGTTCAGAAACTCGGCAAGAAGTATGACATTGTTGTAAACATCCAGGGAGACGAGCCTTTGATTGAACCAGAGATAATTGACGGGATTGTTAAAGCATTGCAGGTTTGTCCATTATTTTAGCACTACACATCTCTCATACAATCATTTCTCGAATACATTGCGTGGAATATGAAAATGGCTCATGATATGAACTAACTTTATAATAGAGTTTAACCATTATATCAAAATCATTGTCAATCTACTGGCGTACCATATGCCATAGTGATTAAAGATGGGAAGACGGGGGAGAAGCGACTTCGAATACACAATTACTGGTGTTCTATTTAATGGTCACAGGCTCACAGCATACATTACTCCCGATCGTTATCCGACTTTAATTTTTTCCCTACATTCCTCCTCTCTACGTTTCTCTCCAATCCGACTTACTTTCCAAACTAAGGGAAATTACACTCCTTCCTTTCTCTCCCCTCCTGTTGCCTCCTTACCAAAAAGGGGTCAAGAAAATTCTAGTGCATCATATTCAAATGACTTTTTATCGCTTCTGACCTTATTCTTGCAGTGCGAACTGATTTCTTCTTCCCACGCCATGAGTGATATTCATTTACATACGTCAACTGTTTTTGTTTGTGAAGCTATTGATCCCGAAATTTGATATTATCCCTTTATATTGTCTAATTTATCTAAACCATTAACCAAGTTTGGACGGGCTGCATATTTCTGACTCTTCCTGCAGTGTTATTAACTTACACATCCATGCTTGTTCTTGTTCATTGACAGAGCATCCTTTGTAAATGCTTTTGCTGCATCCTTTTTAGTTTTATCATTTATGAAATTGTTCTTCTTCAGAGAGACGTTCTTGGTTTTCATAGATATAATAATACATCATAAATTTTGTGAGCTAATCACGATCCTTTGATCCTAGTGTTACGGGGATAAATGCATTTTTGAGTCGTTTTGGCCTGTGAATCTGTGATGGATATCATGCGCGAAGATATCTGTATAATGTCATGCGGAGTATAACATTAATCTATTTTTGCAGCGTTCTCCAGATGCAGTCTTCAGCACCGCGGTAACATCTCTGAAACCTGAGGATGCTTTTGATCCAAATCGTGTGAAATGTGTGGTTGATAATCTTGGTTATGCAATCTACTTCTCCAGGGGAC
>JAUEKU010115207.1:0-12719 GCA_032274805.1 Gypsophila paniculata
CAAATTTAGTGCTAATCTAATTTTTTTTTTTTTGGTGCAAAACTAACGTTTTTTAACCAAAGTTACGTGCACAAGGTAGGTCAACGCTGAAGTTTGACCTTTTTTTTGTCGGAAACTTGATTTTGGTAATATTTCACAAAAAGTGTAAAAGTTAAAGGTAGTTATAATTAATTTCCAAAATGTTAGGTAGTTATTTAACAAATAGGCTAAATTTAGGTAGCATCTAAAAAAAAAACCCCTCTATTAATCACGGGGCTACCATCGAGATATTATCGATGGTAAGCCCCAAATAAACCGATTTTTATGCATATGGTAGTTTCAAAGAAACAATTTGTATAAATTCCTTCTATTTTACTCAATTATTCTCATTTCCAAATTTTCAATCAATTATTCTCATTTCCAAATTTATCAATTTTGAGCATTCATAATGACCAAAATAATCTTATTTTTCACATTTTTCCATATACAAAACTAGCATATTAAAGAAAAATACAAATATTTGGGTGAGACGGTCTCACAATAAGCTTATTGTAAGACATCTCACATTGATAAGTAGTTACATAGATGGTTTTCTGTTTTGTTTAAAAACCAGTAGCTCTCACGGTGTGAGACGGTCTCACAGGAGACCTACTGAAAGAAAAAAAACCATCATATCTCTACCCAATTTCATTTATCTGATCCACCTAATTTTTTACATTTATTTTTTACCGATTATTTAGGAGTAATTTTGCGAGTGACTGAAATGAATGCATGAAAAATTAAATGGATGAGAAAAAGTATCCAGGGGTTGTTTGGTTGCCCTCAAAAAACCCAGGAAATCAAAAAAATTCATGATTTGCATATTTACTCACTTGTTTGGTTGACATATTTTGTGAAAAACGTAGGCACTCAAAATTCTCTAGGCATTTCATTTACCCACATAATGGGAAAACTCAATGACCAACACCCCCTTGGTCATTCAAAGTTCCCACATTTTTCATCACCCAAAATTACCTATATGCCCTCAATTATAATTTACCCTAATTTACCCTCTTCAATTTTATTAAAGGGTATTATAGTAAAATGATCTAAAAAATATGGGAATTGATACAAGGTAACCAAACAGTATATAGGAAGTTAATTCATGTGAATTACAAGTTCCTGCATGGCAACCAAACAACTTTAGACAAATTTCCAGGATTTTCATATAGGTATTAAGATCCTGTGTTTTGCAAATTCCTACAGGAATTAAGTTCCCGAATGAACCAAACAACCCCTTAGTATTTGACTTGGGATGAATAGTTATTGAAATATGTGAGTAAGCTCCACTTGTAAAGTCTCATATCGGAGAAGTAAAAAAAAAAACGATTTATCTTATAATTTAAGGAGCTACTCCACACATTATCAATTGATTTTGAGTTGAAACTCCGATCCTTGACTGGATCTGTATTGAAGTGGACGCGCTCAAGTAATGTGACCAGGGTTGTAAAGGAAAATTACGCCAACTAATTGATGGGTTGGAAAAGAATGGCGTTCCCGTGTGGTGACTTCGAAAAGCTTAACGTTCTCACGTAGTTTGAATTAATTAGCGAGGAAGCTCCATCTATAAGGTCTCACGTCGGAGAAATTGAAGAAAGCGATTTAGTTTATAATCATAGGAGCTACTACATTGATCATTGTCTATTGATTTTGGGTAGGATCCTCCTTAGACCTAAAGTGGACATTCTCTCCTTAATGGGCGCGACCCAGACCTATATGCGAATCTAACGAAAATCGATTCAATTTAACTATATTCATTTAAAAAAAATCCAATCCAATTTTGTTATCGACAATAGAAAGGGAATTAATGAGGATTATCTATCTTTAATGGGCCTTCGTTAAGTGGTTGAACTATCGATTTGAATCTAGACCTATAGCAAAATCAAAAACGAAGAAAAACAGACTAAAAATATGTGAATAAAATAGATCATATGAAATTCAATAAGTCTTAAAAGAGATCAACTGCGATACCGACAAGTATTCACCGACAATCGAAGTTTTCATTTCACTATGCATGCGATTGAGACGGTTTTACATAAGACAATCTCGTACGAAAAATACCCAATTTATGGACAACTCATTTATAACGCAAGAAAAAGAGGGCCTAATGCTTAGGCCCACTTAAGATCTCAGAATTAAGGTGTACTTCAAATCTTAATGGACATCCCAGAGGATTAACAACGGGTAGCCGTACATATTACTCCGTAATTTGTAAGACTTGTATTTATTCTGAGCACCTTTCAGATACGAAATTAAATTTTGCGTGAATATCAAATAACGTTAGTTCCTACTTCAACTTGTTGTGAATAAAGACCTCTCAGTATTTTCGTTTAGTAAAAAATTTAATCGTATTTACATAGATTATAAATATAATCTTAAATTACAACGATTTTAAATAAAAATTTGCCGTTATAAAAAACAAAATAAAATTCCCAAGTGCTATTATTAGAATCATTCCATGGACAAATCTTTAGATTAGAGAGTAACTTTTGTATAAAATCATTATTAAAGTCTTCTTAAACATCATTAAAGTCTAACTAAAATTGTGTAAAAAATACACCCTCCATTCAAATCGAAGTTGTGCACTTATTTATTTATTTTTTTTTTATATTTTTATTATGTTACGATTTCGTTTAATGTAGGTTAGTTTAGATGGCGACGAGAATGATTATTTGGCGGAATTTGTCTCTAATACGATATTTTAGTCTCGAATAAATTTAAGTTGGATGAAATAATTAGATATTAAAACGGGATAAAGTTAGATTAAACGTAGAAAGTTTTGAGAGACTTGATGGATGAATTTGATTAAAAGTTTAATTTCGATGATAAATTTTTGTTTTCAATTTGAAAGTTTGATTTTAAGTGAGTTTAGAATTTATAATATAATATTTTAACTAATACTCCCTCAATTTCTCTCTTTTTGTTACATTTGGTTTTTGCACGAGTAATAAGAGAAGTGTATTGTGTGGATGAGATTAGTGAAAAAAGAAAAAGTAATTTCATAGAGTAGATTGTGTGGATGAGATTGGTGGAAAATTGACAAAAATAAAAAAGAGAAGAAAAAATTGAAATTTTCTTTTTAGGAAAGTGGGAAGAAAAGAGTGAACTGGAGGGAGTATTAGGTTTGAATTTAGTTAATTTAAAGAAAAGGACAATTTGGTCAATTCATATTAAAAATAGGACGGGATTTAGCAAATTTAGGACGGGATTTAGAATTCCTAAAATATAATCATGTGTGATCTTGTTTTATTCGTCTTATTAAATACAATATTGATATCAAATTTTTATATAATTTTTTGTAACCTGTAACTATAGATATTATCGTTGTAAAATAAACATCGATAAGTGTGATAAAACAAATGCACAAGTTGGATTTGAATAGAGGGAGTAATAAAAAAATCAAATTTTCTAGTGTAGGGCTAGTCTAACAAGAGTCCAGCTGTATTAGTCCAATGGGCTTCAATTTTGTGCTCAAATTTATACTCATGGTAGATGTTTGCATTGTTAAAAAGACATTCAAAGCCCAAACGTTAAGATTTTTTTTTTTAGACGATTTCACTTTATGTTAAAGTAGATCAAACAATAACAATCAAAAAAAAAAAGAAAATATGAAAGAAAGAAAATCTTTGCTCTTGTATAAGAGGTCTCAATTGAGATTGTATAAGTATGCGTGGTTTGTAGTTTATTACGCTAGTATACACTAATTACTTATGTGCTCCACGACATCGAAAGAAAGAACTTGGGATAATTCTCACGGTATCCTTGACGTTTGCAACTTTGCCTATAATTCCTTTATTTTGAGCTGAAAACATAAACTGCCTATAAATTGTAGCATCGAGTTTAAAAATAAGTAAATGTTTGTTCCAAATTGTATACGGAGTATCTCTTAAAGATGATCAATTTGGTAAAGACCAAATTAGCTAGTTTTGGAACTCGTGGCTAGAAGAATTCGGAATACGACGAATTTTTTTTTTCCCAAATCAAAGATCTTGTCAGAATCTTTGATTTGAAAAACAAATCGTCGTATTCTGAATTCATGGTTGCGAGTTTTGGTCGGTCAAAATATTTTTATCGAAAAACATATGTGCAAAGTTGTAAATCTGAAGAATATTGAGAGAGTTATAAAAAAAAAACAAAAAGAAAAAAAACTACGAGTATTATAGGCTATAATATTAGGGCAAAGGGTAAATCGTGCATATGATAAAAGCTTAAAGTGCACATGGCAAGCAAACTAAAAGTTCACTTATTAAAGTTGTGGATGTAATGGTTAATGTGTTCATATATTTGTACGGGTGTACGACATGCGGACATGTCACTTCAATTTTTAATCATTTGAAGATAAGTATAGCTACTCATGGATTATGTCTTAAATTAGGAATGTCATTAAAACTGTAATATATTTAATTATATTTTTATCTATTTTGAGAAAATGAGGGTAAAACGATTATTTTTTCTTTCTAATAAAAGTATTATTTGACTAGTAAAGATTAGTGAGGAGTAGAATTCGGTTTTAGTTAAAAGAATTTGTGCTTATTCTTAACGCAAATAAACAGTCAATTAATATTTATTCAAAATGTAAAACTATACGAATGATTAAAACATATGCACTTTATTGTTTTATTTATGTTATGTGTCCAATATGGAAAAATACAAGAGCTAGTTTTGTATTTTTGTATCTAAGGAGTAGTGATTTCTTATTGTGCAATGCACTAGCTACAAGAACAACAAGTAATAATGAGCAATGAGCAATGTTCAATTATTCAAATGAAATTCTGACAAAGAAAAGTCTTTTTTCATAAAATTAATAATTTAATAATACTGTTAAACAACATTCAAACGAAAAATTATATGGAGTAAATCATAAACAAATACTTTGTATTTTCTTCTAAGATTATTTTCCAACAAACACCCACATTTATTATTGTCGTGTTTTTAGTACATGACAAACTAGAAAAAATTGTAATTTATTGGTGTGATTAGCACTCCTATGTGTTCCCTAAATTTAAGTATTACGGAGTACAAGCATACTACTAAAAGCATATATCATCTTGGCAACGTTTGTGGTAGTATATATCTATTATCTTTTACCACAATATCCATATTTTATGATGTTCGTGTCCGTTTTATAAAAAAAATTATTTCATCAATTCCAATCAATTCTATACATTTGAGGAATATATGTGAGGTATATTTTAATCATATATGAATGGAATTGACTTAAATATAGAAAATAGTAGTAATTATTTTTATCACGATATATACCGTTTTACTATTTTTAGTAACCAATTCTTTATCATAATAATTTTACTCGATAGTATTGTTATACGCGTTATGCTAATTAATATGAAATTGATTTTATTTTTAAGGACGGTGTCTTAAAAGTTAAAACCATCAAAGGGGGTAGATAACGAAATGTACACAGCAGCCAAGAGCATAAATCTGTCAAAAGATGTGATGATGCATTATTGCATTGTTCTCAATAACCTAACTTATGGGAGATATCTACTTGTCTTTTTCTTACAAATTTAAGCATGCTCAAAGATACCCTAGCACATACAAACACTATAATTCAGGATTAGGTTTAATTGTTTAACCTTAATTAATTGATTCTCATAACAAATTGATTATAGCTTAACAACCCATCAAATCAATTTATTCTCTTGCACCTAATTTTAGTCGCTAATAGACATGAGGGTCATGATATTCTCCTTTTCAAATTCTAATAACAACAACCAGGGGCAAAATTACTATTTTAATTTGAAGGGCGGAGAATTTCTCAGATAGTGAAGTATTATTTCACTAAGATAAACTAGATAATTTCCAAAAATTTTAGTTAAAAATCGAAAAAAAATTCAATGTTTGGAAGGACGATCGCCCCTACCAACCCCCTAACTGTGCCCTTGATAACAACTCATACCTTTAACGTATATATACAAAAGAAGAGTATTAAGCTCAATATCAGAAACCTTTTAGCCAACATTAAATAGATTATTGTTTTGTATATATAAACATTTGATAAAATTGTTCAATAAATAAAAATCTCGTTACATTAGATAGAATTTTTATAAATTCAAAAATCCAAACATTCTCTTTAACCCTTGAAACTTAAAAAATTACATTATGATCTCACACAATTGTGTGAACATACTACTACATCATTGTCATTCATACAATCATACATGTCTTAATCACAAATGCACGTACAAAATTAAAGTTCTTCCATCATGAACAATTAAAGTATATTGAGGCTTAATTAATTATTGTTACATTATTATAACTATAATCTTTAATCATGTAGTTATGATTCCCATGTGACCATCACATGTGATCCATATTATCATATGCACTCCTTTTTTTTCACTTACAAGTCATTGACCTACCAAAAGTAATTTGAGTCAAAACACCATATATAGATCTTACTCTTAATGTTTGACTTGAGCACCTCATTGCATGCACAATACAAAATTAGGGAATTATTCAATATATTCAATACGATTTTATGAACAACTAACTACAGTAATAATTCATGTTATCCGACATTAAATAATTTTGAAATAAGACTATACAATTTTTTAAATTTAGTATATGAAAAGAATAATTATTTCTATCCGATAAATAGGTTATAGAACTTATGAAAATTATTATGAATGATTTAAATAAAATTCTTAATATAAAAGCTAAGTGATTAATATTGTGTGAGTCCGATCCAATATATACCAATATTAATTCAACAATTTCACATCTTATTTTATAAATTTGTTGGTGTATGCACCAAGTGAGCCTCCACATTTATTGGCATGAAATTAGTGAACAGAAGTGTGTATGGCCTCTTCAATAGCATGAAAAAATGGAAGTGTGTCACTCATTGTAGTAAATAGTTCTGGTTGTAATACTCAACTTGCTACTATTTCTGTTTTAATTATAAAATTGAGATATTGCATTTTTGTGTGTTATAATAATTAGATACACAAACATTATAATGTGTGATTTTATGTTTTTTATTTCTTTCATTTTTATCGACATGTTACACTCAATTTTGGTGTAAAGCAAACTAATAAGTTTGAAAATAGACGAATAAATTAGAAGTCAGATATTAGATGGACAATATATGCTAGAGCGAAACACTTTCACTCATTAGTTCCTATATATAAAATAATATTAGAATATATATTACTCCGTATTGCATATTGAATTAACAGAAATATTGATTCCCCAATAATTTACATGATTCACAGTCCAAAAAAATTGATTTTTATTAAAAGTACTCCTTCTGATTCCCTCATTTCTTCAGTTTTTTCTTTTAGCCGATTCATACATTTCTTTATATACATTTTCTTTTCTCGACAAAATTTTTGTCCCGAATTTCAAATTAAAACAAACCCTTCACTTACTTGCATGTACTCTCCTAAAAGTCAATCCAAAACGAAGCGTAGAAATATGGATGAATCGGACCGACTAAGATCTATCTAGGGTGGTGAAGCCAGTCCACAAGTCAGCAAACTTATTAAATAGCCAAGTAGGCAATGATGCAGAAAAATAGAAAATCATACTACTAGCTTTAACTCTCTCTGCCCTTCTGCCTATTATCTTTAGTGCATTTGACAGTGTACCTTACAAACAGGATCGCCATCCACGTTTTCTTTCCGACAGTCTCTTCAATATTCTCCCTTCGCAGTCACTTAAAATAATATAATCTCCGTATTTGTTATGATCCACTACACTTCCAATCAATCAAGCTTAAAATATATTGTCGAAAAGAGGGAAATAAAGGAATTGTTCGAGAGACTGTCGGAAAGAGAAGCCAGATAGAAATTCTCCCTTACATAATAAACACCACCCAACAACTTTGTACTATGCTCTTCACTCTCCACATTTAGTATTTACTTCCTTTGTTCTTCTTCATTCTTTCATAATTATAATATCTGTCCTTTTTTCTCCCCTTTTCATCTTAAAATCATAACATTTCCTCTAAAATTAACTTTTTTCGAACATTTTCGATGGAGATTTAAGTTTTCTTCTAGGATCATAACAAAAGTTTCTTAAGGAAATGATGAAGGGTTCGATTTTTGGTGTCTGCGTTGTCGTTGTGTCGTTGCTGCTGGCATTCGTTCCTGTGTCGAAATCACAGTCGAGTTGGTCAGAACACGAAACTCTTCTACGACTTCAACAGCAACTCGAATATCCCGAGACACTTAACTCATGGCAGAATTGGACTGATTTCTGTTATGTTACACCAACATCTTCTGTTACAGTAATCTGTTCGAATGGGCGTATCACAGAGTTAACTGTCGTTGGTAACAAGACGTCTCCGTTCAATTCGTCAGAACCTTTAGTTTCGGGAAAATTCAGTGTTTCTCAGCAGACGCTGTCACAAAACTTCTCAATCGATTCGTTATTCACTGTCCTTACAAAACTCACAAGTCTGAAAAAACTTTCCTTAGTGTCATTAGGCATTTGGGGGACGCTGCCCTCGAATATCGAACGGTTCAGGTCTTTAGAGTCGTTTAACGTCAGCTCGAATTTCATATACGGTGAAATACCGGAAGAAATCTCCTACATGAAAAATCTCGAAAGTCTAATTTTGGCTGATAACTTGATCAACGGAAACGTTCCTGATTTAACTTCCTTAGAAAGTTTACAAAATTTAGACTTAAGCAATAACCAAATCGGTCCGAATTTCCCCAAACTAGGAACGAATTTAATCAACGTCATACTAAAAAACAACTCTATAAGATCCTCGATTCCTTATCAGCTAACCAACTTCACTCAACTCCAACGACTCGACCTTTCCTCAAACAATTTAGTCGGCCCAATCCCGCCATTCGTCTTCTCGCTTCCAGCGCTCTGGTACTTAAACATAGCTGAAAACAAACTGACAGGAGCACTCCCTGACAGCACCAACTGCGGAAAACGTCTCTGGATAGTCGACATCTCGAAAAATCTCTTAAACGGGGACCTTCCCATTTGCATTGGGCCTGATTCTACCAAGTACAGGACCGTCTCAAGCGACTGGAATTGCTTTACTGGACTAAAATTTCAGCATCCACCCAAGTTCTGTCAACGACAGGCGCTCGCTGTCATTCCACCAGATAAAAAAGGCGACGTTGCAGCAGAAAAACAGCAGGTTTCCGGGGCAAAACTAGGGATAATTTTCGGCGTGATTGGTGGAATACTATTGATTCTTGCAATTGTTTGTTCATTGATTTGGGTTATTTGTATGAGAAGTAATTACGACATTGAATCGTCGAAGTATGAGAAGTATGACAGTAAATCTGTTGCTGGGAAATTGCCTACACATTCCTTACCTATCATTGAAACCAGCAGTAAGTCATTCCTCTATTTGTTTGATCCTGTTTTTATTTTTCGGTGGTGTAAGACGTGGCGCAAGGCTAGTCTAGTGACGGGAAGGGAGGGTTCGAACTTGTGACCTATTGTCGTTGATTGCTTTGGATGTAAGAAGGCAAGCAAGACTAGTATAATGATTTCGAACCTGAGACCTATTGTCGAATTTGTCGTTGATTTTTCAGCTGTAAGTTCTTAATCCATTTGTCTATGATCATAGAAATCAACCTATTGGCTCAAAACTTGTTTGGTTGCGTACTAAAACTTGTTTAATTGGACCGAAAAGCGTGTAAGTACTTGTAATTAATCTGGCTGTTTACAGAGTACGTTGCAAGATCGATGAGAATGCCAAGCACAGGTCTTCCACCGTACCATTCATTTACTTTCGAAGAACTACAAGAAGCAACAAACAACTTTGATCGTATAAACTTGGTGACAGACGAGTCTCAGGACCAAGTACATTCTCAATAGTCTCGTATATTAAGACGATGATTATTAACGCTTACAACGAACTGTTAACTAACAGTTCAAACTTAATTTTAACAGGTTTACAGAGGGAAGCTACCAAGTGGATCGGCGGTGCTAATCAAATGTATCAGACTGAATGAGAAACTTTCATCCAAGATTTTGAAACATAACATGGAAGTAATTTCACAGCTAAGAAACCCGAATTTGTTGAGTGTTCTCGGACATTGTGTCGTGACATATCAGGAGCGTAACAAGGGTTGCACGATCTACATTGTGATAGAGCACGTAGAAAACGGGACTTTGAGGGAACATCTTTTGGACTGGATGAGGAAGGATCGGTTGAAGTGGCCTCAGAGAATGACCATCTCTATCGGGATTGCGAGAGGTGTTCACTTCCTGCACACAGGAATGATACCCGGGGTTTATGGCAACGGTTTGAAGATGGAGAACATTCTGATGGACGACAGTTTAACTCCGAAAGTCAGCAACTATAGAATTCCCTTGTCAATTAAGGTAATCAATATACATTTTCGGAAATTTAATAGCATGATATCAAATGTCATTTTTAGCAGTGATCAGGTAATTAGTTCCCGGAATCCTAATCTTAGTCGTTGCACTATAGATGTGACCGAAGCCATTCCAAAATATCGAACTAGTTGTCTTAAGTCAGAAAATGGTTGTGATACGATGCTGTGACACAAATTCAATACTTTCGGAAAGTTGGTAGCATAGTATCATAGAATCGGTCCCCAAAAACTTTATGTTAGGCAGCAGCACGCATAAATGTGAGTTGTGACCAACACCGTATCAAATGCAGCCATGGGTACCTTTAAAATTTAGATACTGAGGTATCGCAACACAAATGTAATACCGTGGTCCATTGTCGAGATTAATAACGTGATATATATACTAATTGAGGTTATACTACTACTATTTGTTGATATCTTATTCACTAATATTAAATATGCAGGCGGAGAATTTACGTGGCCAAAATGCTTTGACGACTGAAAACTCAGAAAAAGACGACATATACGACATGGGTGTAATCATGCTGGAGTTGTTAACTGGTAAACAAATTACTTCAGAGAATCAAGTCGACGATCTAAAGCTACAGGTACTTTAGGCCTTTCTTTTAGTACTTTTTCAGGCATCAGATGCTTTCTTTTAGTCGGAATAATTCATACAGAGTATTTTATAACAAAAGCGATTCTAACTTACCCGACTTTTCTCTTCTGGTGCGTATGTTCCTTCAAACTACAGCTGGAAAGCAGCTTGACGGAATCATCCTCGGCACTTCAGCATGTGCTAGACCCGGCAATGAGGGGAACTTTTGCATATCAGTCAGTCAAAACCGCGGCTCAAATTACTGTCAACTGCCTCGGCAAAGATCCGAGCAGGCGGCCACCCATGGAAGACGTTGTATGGCATTTGGAGTACTCGATTCAAGCTCAACAGGCGTGGACAACCAGTGGTAATCTTGCTCTAAACAGCGGAAATCTTGGCCTGCACAAGTGACGCACATGAGCTTAAACCTGGCCGCCTTCAAGAAATTCATATATTCTATTTTGTAGATTTTTTTTTGTTATCTTTTTCTCGACCTCAGCCTTGACCTTGACTTGTATCAAGACGACAATATGAGGTTGAATGACTCTTAATAAAGCGGGTATTAATTGACGAAGAGTGAAGAAAAGACCATGACAGAATACAAGTCAAAACGACGACACCAAACCAAACTGATATGATAACATTTGAGCTAAATGTCAATTGAATGCAGGCTGATGAATATATTCTTTTTAACTGGTGTCAAGAGACGATAACGAAGACACTGTAAGGATGGATTAGAATTTAGAACTAGGAACCTACCGTTTACAAGTCTTAGTCTCGTATACGAGGCTAAGACACTACGTTAGCTTCAACGATTAAAGAGACATGTTGCGAATGTCAGTTTAGAAATTCAGCGCAATTTCACTAAAACTCATCATTTCGACAGTTTGAACCAACAAATAGCAATCCTTTTCCAATTTCACTAAAACATCATTTCGACGATCCACCCAAGTTCCTCTTTCAAATCTTCATGCAGGCGACACGGTCCAAATTCAGCGTCTTAGTTATCAGCAAATAAATCGTGGGCCAAGCCCGAGCTAAGAGAATGCAAAGGATGGATGACCGATGGGCCTAAGGTAAATATGAAGTCCAGTTCAAGAGGATCAAGGAACCATATGCTTCTTATAATCAATGTTCAGCCGCATACTCTCGAAAATTCACATCCGGAGAACCTTTGTCTATCTATCTTACTCCGACAGTTCGGATAGTCGGATCCAGGCCCATGCGTGAAATTTAACACGGCCGTGAGCTAACTCATTTATAGTATGAGACGGTAGCATTTATTCGTTAGTAACAAGATATAGATATGGTAAAATTGATACGACTCAATTCACTCAAATAACCATGCATATTAGCCAATCAACATTAATCCAACCTAACCGATCGTGCCTGAATAGACAAAACATCTCACGACCCGAATACTAATTTACCAAACCCAATTCGATTCAACCCGTATATTATTACCGTATAATAGATTATTATCCCTGAATAATGTAATATAAGAGCACCCCGAAATAATCCGAACCAACCACGACCTGGTCCAATCCAATTCTAATTTATCTCGAATTCAAACGTACGTAAATATGACTCGACTAATCCGACCCATATACAATCGAAAGGCCCGTTTACAAGGTCTAAGTCAAGACCCTAAGGCACTTTATTAAATTCCACAATCGGGTCTGGGCCACACCCGAGAAGAGTATGAGAGTACCTAGTCACAAGGTCCGTAGGAGGTTCCATCCTAAAACCAATTGGCTATAGGAGGAGTAGCCCCTAGGCCTTATAAA
>JAUEKU010115318.1:0-12717 GCA_032274805.1 Gypsophila paniculata
CATAGGTGGGACCGTCTCCCAATGACAATTTAACTCTCCGTAACCCAATCGGGGTTTCGAGAAAACAGAATTTCACCTTAACAGGGCTATTTACTTCCAAATACTCCAATTTTGGTGCAGCAAACACCAATTCTTTCCCACTAAAGAGAAATTTTTGCGGTGGACGGGACAAAGTTACGCTTACCCGTTTCAAATTTCTCGATTTAATCTCGATTTCAGATAAGAAATTCACAAACCCACCAACATCAACATTAGCTCGCAAAATTTCAAGTTTAGGGCAGCACGAGTTTATGAGATTTCCAAGACATTGCATATCCAAACTACGTATGTCGACAACAAGTTTTCGTAATTTTGGAAGCTTACAATCGTCAATTTTTAGATGTCTTATAATAAAACCACCCAATTTTAGCACTTCAAGTGACTGTTTTTCGAAGATGCAATTCGGTACATACATAATTATAAAACCACCATCGAGTTCATTCTTTACCTTGAGTTCGTTGAGGTTTGGACCGCTATGAATCACTTCGTCGACAAATTTATAAATTAGACCTACAGTTGAAGTGTCCCACGTCGAGGGATTGATAATTAATTCGACAGTATATATTTTTTGCCACGACATTTGTCTGACGCTCCGATAGAAACAATCGTAGAAATTATGCCCCGGTGTATAAGAAATTGTGAAGCGAAGGGCGGTCATTTGAGTCCATAGATAACGCCACGGCCTCGACAAAACGGATGTCGTAATGGCGGTCTTGGTGGGCAGTAATGAAAGGATGATTACGATAATCTCGTTAGGGAGTGAGCTTACTCGATCGTCTTCTTTCGAAGGCATGATGATCGAGACGAGGTTCACGACAGGTTTAGGGTTCAGCGTTCAGGGTTTAATTTATTTATATAAAGGAAAATTTAGAGTTTTTATGGAATTAAGGCAGATTTCGAAAGATTTTACTTGGTCCAGTTTAATTTCTGTGTCGAGTAAATTTTTTCCGACGGATACATCCCGATTGGGTAAAAAAATTGTGGCACGAGAAACTACGGGGACATTGTCGAATAATTTGGGCTCAAACTAGTTACAAAGTTTTGGGCCGTTGACAATTTTTGTTACGTTTCATATTTCGATTGTATTTTTCTTTTCAATTTCCAAAACCTAAACCAAAAGGAAAATACTAGGACTGCTGAATATTTTGGGCCTAAACAAAGTTACTAAGTTTTGGGTTGTTAGCGATTTTGTTACATTTCATATGACCTCCTTTCTCGAAATGGTAAGTTTTCTCAAATCAGTATTTTTTTTTTATAAAGAAATAAAACTAGATTGATCTTCGAGTATAGAACCAAACTATTTCCGTTCTCAAATCAGTATTGATATTAGTATCTATGTTTAAAATTTTCTTTACATAAAAAGTGTTACGATATTTATTAAGATGTATATCTTGTTGAAAACTAAAGATAGCGTAATGAGATCGATTGAATTTCATGGGCCGATTCTTGATCCATTATTTTCTTCATGGCCCAAATCAAATTGCGGTATCGATACCGACGATACCAAGTGTATTATAAGTTCATCTTAAAAATTTACTAAGCTTGCTTAGTAATGGAGTTTAACAGTTTCGTAAATAAAACTAACAACGTGCATCCATAAAGATTTATTAGTGTTTGTTGTAGACTAATAACCAATAACAATCTGGACTTATCGTTCACTTATAGCATTTTTAGCTTTGAGCATCTTAATTAATTATCAAATCTTTCTTTGGCATAATTTCTTCCCTTTGTAATTTCTGGAATAGGTTTGCTTTACGCAGTCGACTTTTACTTTCATACAGTCGATATTTAATTTACTAATTACACTTATGATATTAATCCAAAATCTACATTTAGGTTTGTAATATTAATTGGTTTCAAAGTTCTAAAAATTTGAGAAAAATTATGGTTTTTCGATTTTAGACATAAAAATTAAAAAATTGACGATTTTGCATGAATAAATTGGCGTAAAAGTTGAGTTGGTTTTGAGTTTAATTTTTATTTTTGAGATTATAATTAATTACGTTTAACAATATTTATATTTTGATAATATTTTTGAGTTATAATATCATATGATAATTGAAACACGTAAATTATAATTTTTGATTACTTTAAAAAATCAACCACTAAAAATATGAATTTGACACGATAAAGATAAAAAATAATTGAATTATTGTAAAAAAAAGTTGACTAAAATTAATAAAAAAAAAAGAAGAAAAAACAACTATATCCAAAAAATAAATGCCAAAAAAATTTGGGCCGAACCAGATCCGCCCGTGGCCCAACCGTGCAAATCACACGGCCCACCTTTTTTTTTTTTTTGGTTTTTAGGAATACTTATCATTATAATGTACAATAAATCAAAATTCTTTTTTTTTAAGTATAGTGGGAGTGTTGGTGAATCTTATCTTAGAGGTCATAGGTTCAATTCTTCTTAGTCTTGTTTTTTAGTTCAATTTATATTGGTATCAATGTCAAGGGTACATTGTTTAATTTTTTGGAATGTTAGGGGTATATAATAGAATTTCAAAAAAGTAGGGGCATAATATGAAAAATTGAAAAACACAGGGCACACGGTGGAATTTTTCAAATATTAATTTTGTTAATTGTAATTAGTAAATAAACATGTCAACTATATAAGCAATATGTCAACTGTATAGAGCACGTCACAAACTTAGCCTCATGTTATTCTAGTGACGGGTCATGACATGTGCAAGTTCAATTCACATTTAAATATTATCCAATGTAACATAATTTTCTTTGACAAAAGCATTCTTTTTGCAATTTGTGATAGAAACGAATGATAATGATCGATCGAGACCGTTGAATCATAAAATGAACAAAAACAAACAAAAATCATTTTTGAACGTTTGGCCTAGTGTTGTATACTGCTCGTACTAGTAGTACTTGTATAATGTAGAAACAACCCAATTTAAAGGATTAATCGACACTAATAATCGTCACTACTCACTAACACCTAACACTATTAAATTCGGCCTCAAAAAATCAAATTAGTTGAGAAAAACACAACCAAAACAACTTACGGATTATCAATTAAATCACGATTTTACTCAAGTTATACATGATAAAAAATTATACTCGTACTTCATACTTTGTAAAAGAAAGAATTCTCCTAAACTTTATAAATAAAGATAATAAAAGACGAAACTACTTTTCCTATTAATGAAAGAATTCTTAAATTATTATTTTATTCTAAGACTCTTAATATATGCTTAGATGTCACATTTTAAAAATTATAGATATTATATGAGACCGTCTCACCCCGAACAAAATTTACTAAAAACCAATATAAATATCTATTTATGTAAGTTATCTCGCAATAAATTTTGTCTTAAAAATGGACATTTGAACTAGAAAAATAAATAGGCTTAGCAAACGTGAGGGGCAGCAAGTGAGTTGTTGAGTCTACGGGTCACACAATTGGGCCGGTGGGCCGTTGTTGTTCCCTCATTTGATTTTCTCCCACCTTTCTCCATCATTTCAAAATCTCCTCCCTTTTATTCTCTCTTCTCCCGCGCGTTTACTCTACGCTCCTCTTCTTTTTATTCCCTTTTGCGGTGTTTTGCTTACTTTTTCAATTTAAAAAATTATAAACGTCAACTTATCTTTATACTGTCTTGAATCATTTGGCATAATTTAACATCGAAAATGAAACAAAATCGATTTACAAGAACTCATAAAGTATAAAATTAAATAAATAGTTAGGATATGAAAAATATTCTCCGTATTTTAGTAGACTCTTCTCAAATATGACGAATCACGAGTATATTGTAAGGTGATCAAATATTAAGGAGTTCAAATTCTCAATGTATATATCAATATTATCGTTGGAAGTTGACTCGATCCAACCAGACTGGAACAACAAAAAGTTCAACCTGATGTATACCGGAAAAAGTCAGAAATCGAAATTTCTCAATCTGACTCAATGATATCCGGCAATCATATCCAACAACGAGTGAACAAGTCGACCCTCGAATCAAATTATTTTCACAAATTCTTGTTTAAGACGGATCCGTTTTACACTCACAACGAGTCTAGTATAAGTACGAGACAAAAGTGAAATGTCTGGCGATTAGTGAAAAGTTTATCTCATCTATTAACAACTTCATTACTTGAGGTTAAAACGGATATGATTGATTTAGGAGAGATCAACTAATTTTCCAATGAGTCGATTATAAATATTAGAACACTTTTTTGCTCCGTCTTTCTTTTTAAACAAAAACTTAAGAAAACTTATACTCCGTATATTATAATAAATTATTTTCTTTTGATATCAATCAATCAATTTATAATTTAAAAATTAAAGTCGATTATTAGCACGACTTGCTCATCCTTTCAAAGTTTTAGATATTTGAATCACACGGTGCAAAAATCACCTAAGATATTTAAATCACACGATAATACACCGTAATTGCGCCCACTCTCACCACCTAGTCGTACACCACACGCGCCTATCACATATTTTTTTTTTGAATACTTACAATTACAACACCTTCCCACTCTCTCCATCATTCCTCTTTCTTCTTCGATTGAAAAAATCAAATCAATTTTTCTTTTTAAAAAAATTAGAAAAAAAATAATATTTAAAATAAAATTCCTCATTTTTCCTAGGAATTTATCATCAATCTTCATCTAAATCGTATGAATTTGATGCATTATCTATCAAAAATTTGAAAAAAATTGGAATGTTTTCGATTGAAAAAATTTTAACCTAATTTTGAGTTTTTTTTTTTTCTTTTTTGCGAAGAAAATAATAAAAATAATCAAAAAAAAATTTATAAAAATTTGAATTGTTGAATTGAAATTGAGAAGATGAATGTTGTAGGAAGACAAATGCAGAGAACAGGTGGTGGAACGACGTCGTCTAATAATTTCATCGAAATTCCTTCGAAGTGGCTTCAACCTACTACAATTCCTCAGGTTTGATTCTCATTTTTTTTTTGATATTTTTTTCATTTTTTTTTGTTATAATCATTTGTTTTAGTTTTTGTGATGTTATTTGATGATAATCGATGTTTTAATTGATGCTTAATTTGTTGATTAGCAGTAACACGGATGATTTGTTTGTTAATTTTTGTGATTATTGTGAAATGAAGATTTCTCGCTTTTTTTTTGTAATATGTTTGTATTTTCTTTTTTTTTTCCTTGTTGTAATAATTTCTTTTAATTTTGCGATGTTATTTGATGATTATCGATGTTTCGCGAAGTTTAATTGATGCTTAATTGTTTGAATTAGCAGTTACAAGGATGATTAATTATGCATGATGGATGATTTGTTTATCGCAAATTCTCGTGTGAGACGGTCTCACGATAACCTGAGGCCGACCTCTTACATGAGAGGCAAATATTTTGTTTTTTTTGGAGTAGAATTTGTTCACAAAACATTAGGTCTCGCGGTTGAGACGGTTTCAGAGGAGATGTACTGATTGTTTTATTCATTTTTTTTAGTTTTGTGATGTTATATGATGATATTCGACGTTTTGTGAAGATTAATTGATGCTTGGTTTACTGAAGTTGTAGCTACACGGATGATTTATCACGTGTGATGAATGATTTGTATGTAATGATGATGAAATGAAAATTTGTTTTGTTTTTTTGATTATTTGACTTGTTCTCGACGGTTTCAGATGATGATTTAGGTTAGTTGACCTCGAATCGATTTAGAGGATATGGTGTAATTTGTTGTTGTCATTGTCATTTTCATCGTCGTTGTTGTTTTGGAATGCGGAAGTACAATTGAAGAGTTGAAATTATTATGAAATGAGGATTCCGTTTGCATTTTGTTGTTGCTTACTTCCATCTGCTGCTGCCGTTTTCTGATGATGATTAGTGTTAGTCGGCATTAAAACATTTTGAGGCTATCTTTGTACTCGTGGTATTACTGGTATATATGTTTTTGTTGTAATCGGAGGCGAACTGATGTGATGAAAATGTAATAATTGGTTTGCAGAGGGGCTTGAACACAGGTGGAGGAATTAGCAGTAATGAGGAATTTCCGTTGGATCCTCCGTCGCCTCCATTGAATGCTTCCCGGTTGGCAGCTCTTCGGAAGGCCAGTGAGGGATCCGGTTTACCTAGTGAATATAGCCCGGGTTTGCTTGATCTTCATTCCGTTGATAGTGAACTTATCCCTGGGGTAATCATTTCAATCTCAATTCTCTACGCCACACTTTTTGTTTGGTTTTTTGGTTGTGATCTTTCGTGACCTATTTGTGTCGTAAAGTATTTGACGATTTTGGATGTGTCGAGTATGGTCGTATGGATGTCAAATAGTATAGCTAGTGAAGTTTGTAACAGGTTGATGCTCTTTAGTCTCTGGAACTCCGTGTCTTCTAATCAGGGGAAATGAAACCCAAGATATTTGATGGTGAGAAAGAGTTTATCAGTATGAATCAGAATGGATGGACCCTTGGTCATTGAGCATTGTTTATGTAAAGGGGCACGGAAATCGTTTATCGATTATGGAGATGATATAATTCCATTATTCCAATAGTGTGGTGGCATGGTGCTTACTTTGTGTTATCTGCATTATTTTACCATCCATTGCAAGGAAATAAAAATGAATCGAAACAAATGACTTCGTACAGATGTTTAAATGTGCTACTTTCCTTATGCGTACAGACATTGGTAACTGGCAAAACTATGGACGAATTTTTTCTGTAAATATTTACCACAGATCAAAATAAGCTGTCGATTTGGGAATAAAGTCATGGACTCGTGGCCGCTGCAGCCGGCCACCTTTTCTTTCTATATTGGCCTAGGCATCGGAATACCGAAACTCACTATGTGACTCAAAAACGAGTTTGGTCTGTGTACTAGAGTATAGTAACTGATGCATTTATAATGATGAATGAAGTTATTTGTAGATTTAACTTGCCACTTCATTACCCATAAACAACTCAGGTGGAGGGAGGTCTTTAATGATGTGCGAAAATGAGATAGTGCCATAGTGGAAGGCAGTTGGAAAAATTGAATAACATCGAACAAATTTTTCAAAAAATATCCTTGCTATCTAGTGTTTTCTTATGCATGTAAAACTTGAAGAGGTAGGAGAAAATCACTTTAAAATGTGAGCAACATGTCTTTCTGAGTGCTATGGCACACGCATAGATGATTGACGAAAAAACGATTGTGTACGTGGGAAGCAACAAATGGTCGCCGTCCTACTCTCTTTTCTGAAATCTTGCTAAGCATTGTGTTTTTTATTGAATGGATAGTAGATTCAAACAGCATGGACAATTGCAAAGTAGTAACTATTCTCAATTCAAAATTAAAGAAGTGATTAATTTCTGAATATCAATCATTTTAAACTGAGTTTTAATCTTTTCCTTCTACCATATGATGATGACGATGAACGTAATGGTGTGAAGGCTATTGAAATTCTCACTGCTGTGACTGCTGATAAATTTGGCAATCACTGATGTTATTTTTGCTGATCTGTATTGATGATAGATGCCAGCTCAAGGCTTATATGATGGGCCTGCCATTAATCATCTTGTTCGTGGTATGAGCCTTGATGACGCAGAGCCATATCTTGCTGGCAACCGAAATGCGAACAGGGCGAATCCTGTTGCCAAAATCAAAGTGGTGGTATGCATCTCTTCTTTACTCAATATGTTTGAAATGGTTAGCCTAATGAACCCAGTGTGGCTCCGGCTAGAGTTAAACTATAATAATTATATCATCTTTAGATTACAATCCGGATAATGAAATAAAGTGTCCAATGTACTGCAACATAGAAGTTTTATTTTATTCGCATAAAGAATGCCTTAGTATGTTTTCTATGTGAAAAAGCATTGCTTTTTTGGAGACTCTTTTTCACTTACTACTAATCTGTTATAGGTGCGGAAAAGGCCGCTTAACAAAAAGGAGATGGCAAAGAATGAGGACGACATTATAACAATAGAGCCAAATTCCAATGCCTTGACTGTCCATGAAACAAAGCTTAAGGTATCATTTCCTTATACTTGTATAATCAAAGGAAATGTCACTGCGAACTTGCTTATTTGATTATCTCCACAATTCCAATCAACAAAAGAATGATTCCTGCTACTCTCGGTCATTTCGATTTGAATATGCAAAAACATGAATTTGATAATTTGTTGCTGATGTTGATTAAGATGCTTTTTCAAGATGCAATAATGAAATAGGTGTCGTTTGCCTTTTTATGGGATATCACTCGTGAACCTTTTTTCACTAACTGGCAGAGGCAATGAGACTGAATTTGTTGTAAACTACCCAGGAACTAATATTATACAGAGTATTTTGTGAAGTTAGCGTGTGTTTGGTCCACTTGAAAACCAGGGCAATCTTATACAGTAACTACGGAGTAATATTTAGACTTTGTATTCGTCCTTTGACCTTTTGAGGCAGCTTCAGGCGTAGATTGTGTATTGCGATAAAAGCTTATCTTTTTATATGCTTTTATGCCTCTTCTAATTTAGTGCTCGAGTACTTGTGTCATTGTGTGCTGAGTGCTGACATTGTCTCAACCTTATGGTTAGGATGTATATCGAATATCTTTTTTCCCATGCTTCTGGACAGTCAACTAGTGCTTAATCTAGTTTTGGTTTCTGCTAGGTTGATCTGACGGAATACGTTGAGAGGCATGAGTTTGTTTTTGACTCAGTTCTGAATGAGTATGTCTCAAATGATGAGGTAACCATTCCTCTAATGTTTTTCCAGTGGTACCGATGCTCTATTTATTCTACTTGATTTGTCTCCTTTTGCTCGTTATTTTCTGCAGGTTTATTCTGAAACTGTCGAGAATATTGTACCTTTGATATTCCAGAAAACAAAAGCAACGTGTTTTGCTTATGGTCAAACAGGCAAGTTGTCCTTGTCCTAAAGTAGCAGAAAATTGATTTTTGTTGCCATGCTTATGTTGCTGTAATTAGATTTGTGTAATTCTAAAGTTAGTGCAACTCACATGTAGGAAGTGGAAAGACTTACACTATGCAGCCAATACCCCTCAGAGCTTCCCGTGATATCTTGAGGTTAATGCAGCATACTTACAGAAACCAAGGATATCAGCTGTACCTCAGCTTTTTTGAGATTTATGGAGGGAAGCTTTATGATCTTCTTAATGATCGCAAGTAAGTCATTACTGGTAGCTCCCTGTGGTTATCTTGGCGGATTGCCGAGGCTTTTAATTTATATTGCCTCTACGCAGGTTCTTGTGCATGAGGGAGGATGCGAAGAGGCAGGTCTGCATTGTTGGCTTACAGGAATATAGAGTAGCTGACACAGAATTAATAAAAGATCTCATTGAGAAAGGAAATGGTTCGAGAAGCACTGGTACCACGGGTGCAAACGAGGAGTCTTCCAGATCACATGCTATACTTCAGCTTGTTATTAAGAGATCAGTTGATGCTAGTGATTCGAAACCTCCTCGGGTTATTGGAAAGCTTTCATTTATCGATCTTGCTGGAAGTGAGCGTGGTGCAGACACTACGGATAATGATAAGCAAACTCGGTAATCAATCGATTGTGCAACTTTTCTCTCATTAAACCTTTTGGCCTTTCACCTTGCTCCTGTTCTGACCATTTTGTGTCTTTTCTTTGCAGAATGGAAGGGGCTGAAATTAACAAGAGCTTACTTGCTTTGAAAGAATGTATAAGAGCTCTTGACAATGATCAAAATCATATCCCTTTTCGAGGGAGTAAACTTACTGAAGTGCTGCGTGATTCATTTGTTGGTAACTCACGAACAGTCATGATATCATGCATTTCACCGAATGCTGGGTCATGTGAACACACTTTGAACACTCTGAGATATGCTGACAGGTAGTTCGTTTCTTTTTGTAATGTAAATTGTGGAACTCCTAGATTGCGCACTGTCGCTCACGACCTATATATCTAATCAGAGTGAAGAGTCTATCTAAAGGGAATAACTCGAGGAGGGAGCAGATATCTTCAACTGCACCTAGAGATTCACAGACCGTGAACTCTAGCTCGGCTCTTGCATCTAACCTTGAGGATAGCACAAATGACGATCTTAGTGGAAGTGGAAGGTTTGGATGGTCAAGAGAATTTGAAAGAGAAACACCTCCGTCTCCCCATATCGAACGTGTTCACAGTGGACGAGCTGGAAATGGTCTAGTTGATATGTCAGTAGATAATTATGGTAACTCTGTAGACACATTTGAGTCGGAGAGCCCTTGGATGAAGAATAGAAATGCTGAGACACAGCAAGTGGCCGCCGCAGAGATCGGGACAAGGAGAAATGACTATCGTGCGAACAATGCAAGTTCAGATGATGATCTCAATGCATTGCTCAAGGTAATAGTTCGTTTTTAAACTTTAAAGGACACATAATACATATTAGCACAAAGTCTTGAATAAGACCGTCATAGTAAGACTAACTCAATTACCAATGCAATGAAGATTGGATTTTGGAATATTCACGAGTATTTGTGCTCATGTCAAAGTGAAAAAGTCTTGACTAATACAATATTGTCAAACTTTTTACGATTCATAGACCTTAGTATAATCAGTGTTGTGCATTTGGTGGCAGGAAGAGGAGGACTTGGTTGCTTCTCACAGAAGTCTTGTGGAGGAGACCATGGAACTTGTCCGAGAGGTCCGTCTTTCATGCGGGGTTAGCTTAATGGCTTATTTTAGTCACTTTTTTTGAAATTGTTAACATAGTTTTTTGTGTGCAGGAAATGAATATGTTAATGGAAGCTGATCAGCCCGGGAATCAACTAGACGACTACATCTCAAAGTTGAACTCCATTCTTTCACAGAAGGCTGCGGGGATTCTGAAACTTCAGACCCGTCTAGCCAACTTCAAGCGGAGGCTGAATGACCACAACGTTTTGGTCTCGACATCTGGACAGTAATCACCTCGGTGAATTAACAAGTGGTTTTATATTGGTTAAGCGTGAAATTTTATCGGTCGTGCGCCAAAATGGCACCCGCAACTGGAACGGTCGGCTTGGAAGGTCCTGGCATTATAGTTATATACTGTATGGTTTATGTGGTGGTTTGTTTTTGAGGGTGATAATTGATATGCCTTTGTTTCGGAGCAATCATCTTTCAACTACCCCTTAGAAAATGAAGGGGAACTGAAAAGGGTAATACTATTATTATACAAGTGTATGCTGATTGAAACATTATTTCATTTTTTTTTTGTTTGTAAAGCTTTGCATTGGTGAAAATTGAAATGTAATTCTATTTATGGTGAAAGCTGAATACATTATTTTTGTTTTTTTGGTCAGGTCTGACATTTTTTCCTAACGAAAAAAAGGTGAAAATTGTTTGGGTTTTTAATTTATATTAATTTAGTTCAATCTAGTTCAGATGAATTCGATTTTGTCCAGCTCATCTCTTCTCAATATAATTTAATTTTAATAAGTTTCAAAGAACAAGACTTGAATTTTTTTTGGACATAAAAAGGTATTCATAATGTCGATTCATGTATATTATTCCCATTTGATTCATTATTTTGTAGACTCACACTATATCCACAAAAAATTTGAAGTTGGTCATCTAGTCTGTTGCATGCATATTTTGAGTTTTCTTTTTTTTCTTTTCACGGTTCTAATTTTTAAACATTAATGAAATTTTAGATGAATGCCAAATTTAAATGCACAATATGGAGCATGACATTTTATTTTTTAACAATTATTTCCATAAAAAATAGGAAAACAAAACAACATAATATCATAATCATCAATTTTGTTATTTGTATGACTTCATTTATTGTCGATTTATTAATGTGAAAGTAAAAAGGATGGTTTTATATAAAATTTATCCAATTGACTGTAATGATATCATCGTGTAATGTATAATTAAGATAAGGAAGATAAAAACTATGGATAAAAAAAGAAATAAAAAAAAAAAACGCGGAGGAGTAGAATGTAGGAGTAGAGTGAAAGACGGAGAAATGCGCGGGGTAGGCGTGTCGGCCCCCACCGTTTTCCCTCCAACTCACATCCCTTCCATCAGCCATGTGCTCCTAATGCCTTTTTCTATATCTCTAAGCAAAACAGTCAACAACTTAGACAAAATTAACACCATATCAATGGTTTTATATTTCTTTTAAAAAAACTTTTAAACAATATTGATTACGGTAAAAGGTTCATTAATTTTTTTTTTTATTGTTAGTGTAAATTTACTACTCCCTCCATTTATCTCAATTTACCACATTCATCATTTACCCACTATTCATCTATGTAGATAGTTTGCGGAATTCCTCACAATATATAATAATATAGTTATGTGAGATCTTGTTTGATTTATCTTTACGAGTACATTATAAATATTTAATTTTTATATTTTTTTATATTACGAAATTAAAGATAAAAATTGCAATATACATCTTGACAAGTCTAAAAAAAATAAATGTAGTAAATCTATAAGAATGGAAAGGTACTCCGTATAACATACGGAGTATTATAATTTTGGCGAAAAAAATCAAAGTGAATGTGAAATGCGACAAAAGAATGAGAGCGAAATTCGGATTTAGTGAGAAACAAAGTCCTTATTAAAAGTAACAAAATAAGAGGAAAGCAAGCAAAAACCAAGAATGGAATAAAACACTCGACACTTTCCCCTACACAATTACACATAACACTTCCCTCTCTTTCTCTCTCTCTCCTCCCTTAAATTATTCTCTCTCTCTCTCCAGTCTCCACCATGTCCTACCCGTCGCCGGCGTCCTCCCCACCCGCG
>JAUEKU010115429.1:0-12712 GCA_032274805.1 Gypsophila paniculata
AATATTCTCTAAGGAAAGCGGTATCCGTGACTCAAGTTTAATCCAAGTATCATTTGTCGTCTCTACTTTGTAGGACGCTCTTATTGTATTACTTTCTATTTCGATATTGACCGACAAGCCCCAATTAACCAACAAACTTAGAGAATATTTTTACTTGTTGGGTTGTCTGTAATATCGAATGTGAAAGAGAGATTTTCAAAATTCATTTTGAGTATACTTTCATTTTGGATTAATGGTAAAATCGGTATACGCAAGGGTATCAAATGTGAGATTTTATAAATGCGGGTTCATGATTTCGGTTGGAAAGATTAAGTCACCTATGTGGAATGTCAAGTTGGCGATGATGATGACGATATGAGTAATGGAATTTTATTTACACGGTGGGATAAAGCATGTCAAAGTATATGTGATCGGCAAAGAATTGTCAGATAAGTTATGTATATTTGCTGCGTGCTTACTTTGATTGTAGAAGCATATGCAATGATTACATGTGTGGCTTATGTTTCCATAAATCATGTATGATTAACTACTCCTTTGCATGACCATGTTTTAATACAAAGGATAAGGAATGAATGTGATGAAACAATGCAAGTTTTTGTTAATAAATTTTTCATACAAAATAATCAAATGGAGAGACGGTAGTGAAAATGTGTATGCCGTCAATTTTTTAGTGATGAATTTGATTATGTTCTTAATCATGTTTAGCCAATTGCTATAGATCTTGTTTATATACTAGTTTTGGTTTTGATTTTCGAATGATACAATGATTATGAATGAAGTGAATTGGTTCATGGTTGAATTATATTAGACATATAATATATGTCGTTTGATGTTTCATATGATATTTGATTGAACATGGTTGTGTGATATTTTTTCTCAAGATTAATTATTTGACTAGTAGAGCTCCCGAGCAAGCACAAATTATATAGTTAGATATTACTTTCAACGTAATTAATTTTAAGTTAGCTTAGATCAATAATACTCTCTGTATACAAATTAGTTGTTTTAAATTTTTTTTTTTGTATTATTAATAATCGATGAAACTTAAAATTTTTGAATACTTGTTGTATTTCTTTAACATCTATCTAAAAGAAAAATTAGAATACTATAAGAAAAGTAAGGATTTGAAAATAATGATATTTTTATTAGGTGATCATATTTGATAAGAATAATATGTTAAGATAATATTTTAGGTAACGTTGATTTTGGAGGGAAAAAACTGAAGGAGAGGTTGACACTTCGCAAAAAATGACATAAGCAAAAGTGATTTAGTATATAGGAGGATGCTATATTGTGATTATGTAACCATGATTCAAATATATTCAAATGAAGTATGGTTACTTTATTTCGATAAAGTTCTTTGAATCAATTTGTACTATGATGTCTTGTATGAAATAAATGCATGTCTATGATCTTTAAATAATTTATTTCTAGATGACATTGGACATGTTTTGTTGTTCGATTGAATTCTTATATTATACAATATGATTGTTGGTTTAATTGTATATGTTGATTATATGTTATAACCAAGTGTGAACATCGTTACTTGTGTTACGGTTTGTAGAATGTAATGACTTTGTTGCTCATTTCTATGGAGTGGCTACAGATGTCATGTATGAACTTTCCTTGATGTGATACACGGTAATGCGTAATGGAGTGATATCATACGGGTGTTTGTATGGCTCAACGGCATAGTGTATTGGCTTTGGTAGAGTCTAGATCATGTCACTAGTAGAAAAAAGTCATTTTACGGCTCCAAAAAATGGCCTATTTGAGGCGTTTTTGGCATTGCCTCAAATGGGGGGAGCAAATAAGAAAGCCATTTGAGGCATTTTTAAAACGCTTCAAATAAGGCACCTATTTGAGACATTTTTGTAAAACGCCTCAAATAACACAAAAAAACGCCTCAAATAGGTGCCTTATTTGAGGCGTTTTTCCCAAAAAAACGCCTCAAATAGACAATTTTCTTTTTAAAAAAAAAATTATTTGAGACATTTTTTTTTTAAATGCCTCAAATAGTCAATTTTCCTATTAAATAAAAACTATTAATTAATAACTCAAATAATATAATTTTATATGATTAAGAAATAAACTTTACAATTAATACATAAAATACAAATAAACACCTATTTAATGCTCCAAGACTTAAGGGTAATAAAATACAAGATTTCATACACTTACCCATCTCAATATGCTCAACAAACATGACTACATTGTTTTCAACATCTCACAACCAACTAGTTAATAGATCACATATCAAAAGAAGACACGAATGAGCGTTGATAGCCCTCCTGAATAAACGAGACTGAACTCCCACCCGCAGCACAACAATACATGGTTTGGTTGGTGCTCATCCGTCGAGTCAAGTGAGGATGTACGATCAAGTTACATAAAAGGGACGAAAAACTGATAATTCATCATCGCCAACTCACCTAAAAAAGAAGCAAACATCAGAATAATTGAAAACTAACACTTGTATAACAACTAAAAACAAATGTCCTACGCCATTGCTCATAATTACCGGCAAAAAGAAACTTCCCAATAATTCACTTTTTGAGTAGCCTAGCACAAATGAAATTGATAAAAACTTGTATGATACATAAAGATCCAACAATTGGCAAATAAGATATAGAATTACATTCATGTCAAGATTTCTAAAATAATGAGCAAAACAGACAACAATAATAACATACGCAACAACTAGGCACCAACAATAATAACAAAACCCACAACAACAACAACAACTGCAATAATGAGCTGCAACAACTAGCAACTTCAACCAGTTGCAACAACTAGCAACTATAGCTGCAGCCACCAACCGGAAGCAGCGACAGCGGGCACTAGCTGGAGCAGGTTACAACATGATCACGACAATAGTGACTAGTAGCAAACAACCAAAATACCAAACAACATGACAAGTATGTGCATAGAGTAAATAAACACCAGTTATTCTATCATGCCTTATATTCACCAAAATAAAAATTGCAAACGGTAATCTTTATAACAAGACATAACTATCCCAAAGTTCATAAAGTTCATAGATATGATTGTAAAATTATTATCCCAAATATATTAGTTATGTCAGAAATTAGTAACTTAAAACTGTCATAAGCTAATGAACTACGTACATGGAAAGTAAAGGCTAAATATATTAGTTAAGTCAGTAATTTAATCATCATGTACCTGGGATGACAATTAATGATCATGTCTGCACTGATGTAGTAAAGAGGTAGAGAGACAAGACTATCAACCTAATATTTAGTAGTGATATAAATTGCAATGTGATCAAAACATTGAAAAGGTGTAGAGTAAGATTGTCTAAAAATACAAATCCAACTTTGGTTTTATAATACAAAGTGACATACTCCCTAGTCCTTACTAATTAAGAAGTCAAACTTCAAACAAGCTTCTAATGGGGCTTCTACTTCAAACAGGGTGAAAATAAGACGCGGAGCACAATTTAACACAAACGTAAACCAAAAGGAGAAAAAAAATACAAGACAATGACACCTACTAGATTCATTCTAAACACAATCGAAATTGTATAAACATGTCTTTATGGCCATTATTGGTTAGCAAAAGGTAAAGAAGTTAACTAACTCTTGAAATCTCAATGTCCAAATAAATACAACCATTACCAACTAACTGTCATACAACTTCTACTCTAGTAACAAGAATAAACGAGTATTGTTTTCAAAATCACCTGACAAAGCATAGAGGACTTACCATACTTCATACGTAGACAATAAATTGGATTATTCACTGCAAGAGAGAACGTAGAGAGTAAGACTTTCAGTGGGATGCTAAAGAATCGCCTTAAAAAAAACTATTTTACATCAAATTTAACCCACGTTTAATAGTATAATTGAATGAGCATTGTATGTATGGAAATCGCTATACTGCATACATGACAAAGGAGTGAGTCAAAAACTTAACAGACAAAAAAAGAGTCAGTGAATCCGCACAATTCAATCAAATAGAGCGAGTAATCGATACATATTATACTTAGTACACTATATGTAATTGCCTATTAAATCTCCAATGTAGGCGAAAAATACATCTATACAATATGACGTCAAATAAGTACCACTAATATCATGATTACTTTCATAGATCAAGATATATGTGGTTCTTTAAAGTTATGTTGTGAATGATATCATATGCCAGAGTTCTATTCTACGTTGTTCTGCAAAGTTGTGTGCTATTCGATATTTGAGGATTCGTAATTGCGATTTATTGCTTGAACGTATTGTTATTTCTCCAATCCTAGATTGATATCTTACAAACATCTATTTAATTGCCGTAGGTCTCGTGTGAGACCGTCTCATATCGTGAGACCGTCTCATATCGTGAGACCTACTATTTTCTAAACAAATCAAAAGAAACTACCTAAATAAGTACCATTAATGTGAGAGATCTAGCTTATTGTGAGACCGTCTCACCAAAGTATTTGTGATTTAAATAAGTACAAAACTATTTTGAACACTACTAAAAAACACAGGAATAGCAACGGACTATTTGCACGGATTTTGAATCCGTTGTAAATTTGTCTTTGCAACGGAACGTCAACTCTGTTGCAACGGATTTGCAACGGAAAGTTATTTGCAATGGATAATCCGTTGCAATCCGTTGCAAATATTTGGCGCACAAACTTTGCAACGGATTATCCATTGCAAATATTTGGCGCACAAATTTTGCAACGGATTATCCGTTGCAATAGGTTGCACATAATTGGCGCAAACCCGAAATTTATATGCGCCAAAATATTGTAACGGATTATCCGTTGCAAAATAATTTGCAACGGATTATCCGTTGCAATAAAGGAACTGTAGCGTCCTATTTGCAACGGAAAATCCGTTGCAAAATAACTTTCAATAAGAGGTTAAAATATCTTGAGTCTGAAATTATGCAACGGATTATCCGTTGCAAAAGTAAAATTTGCAACGGATTTTGCAATGGATAATCCGTTGCAAAATTCCGCGAACTTAAAAAAAAAAATAGACAGTGAAGGTTATCCCCAAATCATTTCCCCCAAATCAACAACAACATCGACAACATCGACAACAACCTCAAACCTCCACACACCAACACCACCTCCCTCCCTCCGGCTCCCGCCTCCCCTACCCCCTCCATCCCTTCTACCGTGCTCTCCTGCGTTCTTCCTCCCTCCCTCCCTCCTACATTTGTTTGGTAAGATCATTCGCTTTTCTTTTCTCGTTCTCCCCTTCTTTACCGTGTTCTCATTCATTTGTTTTTTTTATTGTTGTTGTCCTTGTTGTTGTTGTTGTTGTTGTTGTTGTTGATGTTGATGTCGTCGTTGTCGGTGTTGTTGTTGATGTTGTTAATGTCGTTGTTGTTGATGTTGATCTTGTTGTTGTTGTTGGTGTTGTTGATGGTGCTGTTGTTGTTGTTGTTGATGTTGTTGTCGTTGTTGTGGCTGCTGGTGTTGGTGTTGTGGTGGCTACTGGTGTTGTTCTTGTTGATGGTGCTGTTCTTGTTGTTGATGGGTCCCTATGGACTCGAATCGTGAAGCCAACGAGTCATATACTCGTGGGTTGTCCATGGGGCAGCTTTGGGGTTCGTATTTTGGGTTGGTACGGGTATACGTAGGCCCGTTTTGGGGCTGATTGGCGAGCTGTGGCTACGGCTACTGCTATTGCAACCATTTGAGGACTTTTGGTACTTGGTTGTTTATCACCTTGGTATTGTTGAATAAGATATCGAATTGAGTTGGAAATATCGGAGACCCGTCAATTTAACTTTCATTTGCCGTTGGTTTCTTGCAGAGGACTGAAGAAGTATCCAGCTAAAGAAAATTCTTTATATGAACGAGTATTGAGCCTTTGAAATAGTGTAGAGTGTATATTTTTAAACATTCCTTCCACCATAACTTAGAATCTATCGCTCCGTTCGCATTCTTTCCTTAGTAGTCGTTGTTCCTTTCGCTTTTCTCTACGGGTTGACGTATGTTACATCAACCGTATTCATCTCTTTTATTAATTAGTTGTTATGTTTTTGTGAATACCGTCTTATAGATGTGTATATTGCTTGTTATGTATGCTTAGGTGAAGTTTCGGAGGACCCTGACGTGGATTCATACATCATCGACGATTACACGGACTATTAAGGTAACAATGACGATGCCTCTTTGCTGTTACACTATGGTTTAGCTCTTTGTTACAACCGTCTATCCAACTCGTTTATTTTAAAGTCAAACCCAATGTTTAAGTTAAAGAATATAATTAGCCTTTTATTCCCCTACTAATAAACCCTATTAGCCTTTTGTTCCTATACTAATAAACCCTATAAACTTATGCCTTTTGTTATGTTGTTCGGCTACCTCTGTTGTATTTTACTCCTATCGACTAAAATCCCATGGATTTCTCAATATCTCCATGTATACCCTAATATCTATTCATTAAGTTATTCATATTAAACTCATGCCATGGTTTTGTTTATGATCAACATAAGAACTTGATGGTGTCTACTATTCCCTCTTGCAAATTGCCATTACTCTTTTCCCTAAGGTATTAACTTAACCAAGGAATTTGTATATGATTTATCTGTATTTAGTTAGCATCCTAAATCCGTTCATAAAACTTGTGGGTAGATTTATTATATAAATGAAGTATGTTGTTTTTGTGCCGTTTGAGTTCAGTTTCGAAGTGGGACTTTTCGGGTATCGTAGTATGCGTTTATGAGTGTTGTTTAGAGTCGTTTCAAGGGGTTTTAACCCTCGAAAAACCTGCTGCACAGTGGCAGTTTTAACCATGTTTTGGGCAGCCTAGATGTCACGCTTTAAGCTAGTTTGTCCATGTTTACGCTATCCGTTATGTCTGCTATTGGTCATGTCATCCACCAGCATTTGTATCATGTCTTGGTATAATCGTAGGAGGTATTTCGATGTGGTTAAGTTGGGTTTTTGGCGGCGTTTTTAGGAGCAAAAATCTGCCCATTTTGGACAGTTGGGATTAGTGGGGTATCGTTATGTGATTTTCATTTTCGAAATGCTTGAGATGACTAGTAATACTGAAAGCAAATGATGTGATATGATTATGTTTGTGAAGTGATTAGAAACGTTGGTGGTAATTAATTTATTGTACGATGATGGTGTTCCTGCTGCTTAGGATTATTAAATAAAATAGAATAGAATGCTTGTGTGTTCACATACGATGATGGTGTTCTTACTGCTTAGGATTAAATAAAATAGAATAGAATGATTTGTTAATTTTATCATGTATTACTAACGAATTTAATTTTGTGCAGGCTCATGTCAGGGTCGATCCCGGCTACAACCTGAGGGCCGAGTACGAGTCGAGTTCTTACTGCTTAGGATTTAATTTTGTTACCATGACTTTAATTTGTTTAGGTTATTCTATTACATTCTATAATTTGGAGTTTAATTACAAAACATGGGCTAAACATTGTGACATTTCACTATTTATGTTATATATTCTATGTTTCTACACTCCCGCTATGAATGCGGTCGACTTTGTGGCATTTGTGTGATTCCCGCTATGAATGTGGTCGACTTTGATTGGTGCATTTGTGTGATTCCCGCTATGAATGCGGTCGATTGGTTGTCAAACTATTTTTATGTGCAGGTTGTATTAGGAAAAAAATGGGTAAGCATAAAACAGGCTGTTGCTGGAGAAACATATACCTTTTTGCAACGGATTATCCGTTGCAAAAGGGTATATCTGAATCTCAGATGCTCCCTTTTGCAATGGAATATCCGTTGCAAATATGTTATTTGCAACGGAAAATCCGTTGCAAAGGGGAGTATCTGAGAATCGGACACTCCACTTTGCAACGGATTTTCCGTTGCAAAATTCAAATTTGCAACGGATTATCCGTTGCAAAGAGGATATTTGCAACGGAAAATCCGTTGCACAGTGGAGTAACTCAATCTCAGATACTCCATTTTGCAACGGAATTTCCGTTGCAATATTTATCTTGCAACGGACTATCCGTTGCAAATTTTATGTTTGCAACGGATTATCCGTTGCAAATTACGTTGCAACGGATTATCCGTTGCAAAATACACAATTTGTAACGGATTTATGCAATGGAATTTTGCAACGGATATTCCATTGCAAATGGCCATTTGCAACGGATTTTGCGACTTTTGCAACAGATTTGTCCGTTGCAAATCGACTGTTTTTAGTAGTGTAAGGAATTTAGTCGCTAGAGCTCTGGCGATTATGTTTTTAATTGCTAGAGCTCTGGCGATTAACTTCTTAATTGCCAATACCCTGTTCCTTCTTAAATTCTCTGTTTTTACTGTTTTTATCATGATTTGCACCGCATTTGTCGAATGGTTTTTGCAATATCCGATCTCACACCGTTTTTCGAACTAGTAGCGGCTACGGTTTCCGTAGGACTTCTTAGGTGATTTCTAAAACAAAGGTTTTCTTCCAAAGAGGTACCCTCACCCCGTTCTCGGTCTTTGGTTTCATAACCTTAGAAAGAGGGGGTATCGATATGCTCTAATTTCTAAGGATTTCAAGTCTCGATATCCATTGAAATCGGGACAAGTCGATGGGTTCCAAATGCCTTTTAATATTTGGTGGTGACTCCATTTTAATATCCATTTTCAATAATCAATTTTCAAAATCTTTCACTTTTCAACGCCGAAAGCGGTTTTCACCATACGTGGATATTCCTGTATCTACAACTGGCGACTCTGCTGAGGACATTTAGTTTTAAAAATAAATTTTTTATTTTTAAAAAACTAAGAGGTGAAACTCGAAAATTCGAAAACTGTTATCGATATTGCTTTAGTCATTCAAAATCGAGTCGAATCCTGATGGAGTCACTTTTGTGGATTCTCCATTATGTGATTCAAATCAACCTTAACCAACGAGGAATGGTCCTAATGGAGTCACTACATTAGTGAATTCTCTATTCTAGGTAGCCCTATCCTCAACCTCTTCACAGTTTTACCGTAAAAGGCTCGATCCGAACACCCTAGGCCCCTTAAGTTCTCGTACAATACGAGAATGAATGGACTACCCTAACAAAGCGCGAGGGAGACGACCCGAAGTTGTACCCCAAAATCCTTAAACCTAATCCCGAGTCAGCATTGCATACACGTAGCTATCGCACGTTGAATTGAAGTGTTTATGTGCTATGTGAGCTATTACTCGAACCATGTTTATCTTCGATTTAACTTTCGATTTTCAAAAATCAATTTGATTTCAAATATAAGTTCCAACCCTCGAAAATCAATTCTATTTTGATATAACTTTTGATTTTCAAAACTCAATCTCATTTCAACTATAATCTCAAACCTCGAAAGTCGATTTTATTTTCAATATAATCTTCGATTATTGAGTATCAATTTCATATCAAATATCAAACCTCGAAAGTTGATTTTATTTTCAATATAATTTTCTATTATCGAGTATCAATTTCATATCAAATATCAAACCTCCAAATTCGATTTTATTTTCGATTTTATTTTCGATATAATCTTCGATTATCGAGTATCAATTTTTTCCAAATATCAAATCTCGAAAGTCGATTTTATTTTCAATATAATTTTCGATTATCAAGTATCAATTTCATATCAAATATCAACCTCGAAAGTCGATTTATTTTCAATATAATCTCCGGTTATCGAGAACCTATTCCAATTTCCAACTTCAACTCTTGACCATCGAAAATCGACGTTATTCTCAATATAATTTTCGATTCCCGAATGTCAATACAATTTTCAAACTTTAACTTTTGACCATCGAAAATCAACGTTATTTTCAATATAATTCTCGATTTCCGAATGTCAATACAATTTTCAATCTTTAACTTTTGACCATTGAAAATCGACGTTATTTTCAATATAATTCTCGATTCCCGAATGTGAATACAATTTTCAAACTTTAACTTTTGACCATCGGAAATCGATTTTATTCAGAATATAATTCTCGATCACCTAATGTCAACATAACTTTCAAAATTCTAACCATTTTTCGAACATAACTCGAGACCCCCGAAAGTCGATTATTGTTCTCCATATAATACTCGATTCTCAAGGGCCGACAGTATCGTCTATTTTCCAAAATCAATTTCAAACAAAAATCTAATTTTCAATCATTTTTCAAGCTCGAAATCATTATACATTTTCAAAACCTTCAAACATTCTTCGAAAGTCGCCGAACTTTCTATCAAAATTCTCAAACTTTTCAAACTAAAACCCGGGAATAAATACATCATTCTCGGGGATTTCAATCTCGATAATTCAAATGTTACGTCGCCAAATATTCTTATCTAACCCTTTCAAAAATCGAACACAGGGATTATTTTCGACATCCTTGGGGGCTTTCAAAACTTCCTTTGCCCAAACGGCATCTCGCCGCATTGGACCAATCCAAAATTCAACCTTCAAAACCGAGTCCATTCCGAGCATGTTAAAAATAAGTCCATGAGTCACCTCTCGAAGTCTAGTATGCGTGGATTGTGGTTCGATATGAGTTCTAAAAGCTAATAATTTGATGCAAGGGGTTTCGAAGCGGTCGAAGTCAAACAACAAAGAAAGCCTACAAAAAACACTAGCAAACTCACCAACAAGAGTGTAGATACGTGAAAATCCACCTCGACGAATTCGCATTGTTAATTGGGATAGATTTAAAACTAGGGTTTGAAAAGATTGAATTGAAAAAGAGTTTGAAAATTGAATTGAATGGAGTCGCCACCAAAATTTAAAAGGCTTTTGGTACCATCGATGTGTCCTAATCTTAGGACTTGAATCCTTAGGATTAGGGCACGTCGATACCCTATACAACCTAAGGTATTTTGAACCAGAGATTGGATTCGGGGTGAGGGTACCCTTTAGGAAGATATCAAATGTTTTAGAAATCACCTAAGAGGGCCTACGATTACCGTAGCCTTTACTAATTTGAAAACAGTGTGTGAGATAGATATTGCAAAAGGTATTCGACTTATGAAGTGCAAAACAGAAAACAAAAAAGCACAGCAATTAGAAATCGCTAGATGCATAGGCGCTTTATAGAGAAATCGCCAGATTCTCTGGCAATTTGTAGGTAAAGCGCCAGATTCTCTAGCGTTTTCTAATTGTACAATGTTGCAGTTAATTCGATTTTTAACTATTGTCGATAGTTGCTATGGTTAATTAACATGCATATTTACGTGGATTAACAGTAAATAAACATAAATTAATAGGAAATAAGCATAACCCTCATATCAGTACAAGGTTAACGATATTAACGAAGTCGATTTTAGATTGAAATTGCATTGATAAAAGAGATAGGGAAAGATATGTCTTACCTTGAAAATACCTTAGCAGTGGCTTGGAAAAGATGACGATATTCAATGTCAGGATCGAGTATCGAAGGTCTTGAAAGGTAGTTTTGAAAGTTTAGGGTTTTTGAAGAGGGGACAGAAGCTGCAGACGTTTTTAGACGACATAGGGTTTGCGTATGATGTTCCGGAGTTGGGGGAAAATCGCCAGTACATCTGGCGATTTAGTGTGCTTTTTGGAAATTTTGGAATGTGAATATTGCATATCTTATCTCGAATCTTCGTTTAATTCCTTTCGTAAACACCAAGGAAAGACCAAAACGACTGATGTGAGAGCTTCTAGAAGGTTTTGAGGGTTAGGTCAAAGCCGGGAATTGGGAATCGGGCCCTGGGCCAAGCCTAGATCGAGGCCCTGGCCGAAAGTTCAGCGAAAACTTTTTTTGCTCGAAATGGCTAACCGAGTCAGGACGAGGACTCGGTTTTGGATTGTGATGACTCGATAACCCAGAAATGGACTAACATGCCTGGATTCAGGCTGTTAGGGGTTCGAAATGGACTTTTGAGGTTTGAAATGTGGTTTTGAACTTTCAAAAGGCTTGGATAGTTTTGAAAATGAATTAGGCTAGTTAGAAATGGGCTAGAAGACCATGGCATGTCAAATCCAACTAAAATTCAGTATTCATTTACAATATTTCGGTTAAATGTGAGTTCGATTTCACTTTATTCGACGTCGTTATGCATAACCGAGTTATAGTCTGATTCATCATCGGGTATTGATTGAGAGGTACAGATTTGAGTATCTACAGAGCCCCCAGTTTGACTGAGTCTTGGACAAGATGAAAGTCAAACTAATGTTAGAACTTTGGACCATTACAGTCTCAGGAACTATCGCGGCGCGAGGCATGTGTCTCTAAGGGAGGAGACGTGGACCTGTCGCCAGGACGATCGATGGGGAGGGACATGGTGCACGTTTTGTAAAGGCATGCCGGCCCAAATCGATTTTGAAAATGTTTTGGAAAAAAAAAAAGACGGTTTTTGTAATGCCGTCAAAGTTGCGTTGGAAAAGACGGTTTTTGCAATGCCGTCAAAGTGTATTTTGGAAAAGACGGTTTTTGCAATGCCGTCAAAGTGTATTTTGGAAAAGACGGTTTTTGCAATGCCGTCAAAGTGTTTGAAATGGGAGTTTTTAGCCCCTGAGTTAAGTTTTGAAAAATTTAAACTTTGAAATGGAAGCTTTCAGCGTGCCCCCAAGTTTAAGTTTGAAAAATTAAAGTTTTCCAAAGAGCGGTTTAAATGTCGCCAATTGTTGAAAATGGAGTTTGAAATGGGAGTTATTAGCCCCCGAGTTAAGTTTTGAAAAATTTAAACTTTGAAAAGGAAGCTTTCAGCGTGCCCCCAAGTTTAAGTTTGAAAAATTAAAGTTTTCCAAAGAGCGGTTTAAATGTCGCCAATT
>JAUEKU010115648.1:0-12350 GCA_032274805.1 Gypsophila paniculata
ATTGAAATATTCTTAATATTCATATTATTTATCAAAACTTCAGAAAATTTAAGAAAACTTCAGAAAATTTCAGGAAATTTCAGAAAATTTCAGGAAACTTCAGGAAATTTCAGAAAACTTCAGATACTTATTAAAAACTTCAGAAAACTTCAGGAAACTTCAGAAAATTTCAGACTTCAGAAAATTTCCGACGAAAAGAACAGACCCTAAATCATTTCACTTTCTTCCCCTGATAATCGAGGCTTAATAATTTGTACTTGTATTTTAAGACGTACCCTAATCACATGGAGGTTTGTAAACGTTCACGTGTGAAAATACGCTTCACATGAACGTCGGTAAACATCAAACATAGATACAAAGTTGACATTATCAACTATATAGTAAAAAGTTTTTTAGAAATCGAATTTGAGATCTCATCGTAAGTCGCTTATACATTATAGAAAACTTTTTAACATATACTTGTGCTAATATTACAAGAAGACTATTCTATTACTGAATTTTGTGGTCTCACTCATTGACTTGATCATATGAACTTATTCAATTGACTTGTTACATTGACATCAAGATGACTATATTGTTTAGCATTATTATAAGACATTTGCTAAATTTACAAAGACTTTGTATCATAATTATAATAATATATTATAACTATATAAAATTTTAATCATCAAATATTCAAATTCATTGATTAGAGCTTAATTTTGGTAATTTTGGGCAAAAAAGGAAACATCAATCAATTTTTTTTTTGGTGTAATAGGAGGCTCAAGGTCCATACAACGAAGGAGGAGATTCGAACCTGAAACCTATTGTCCACGATACATCAATTTTTTTAAAAAGGAAATATGAAGAACAAGAAGATATATGTTGCAATTGGAAAAGAGGCTGAAGAAAGAGAAGCAATTATAAGATGGGTTTTAAAAGAATTTATTGGTTATATTATTTGTGTCATTTATGTTCATGTGCCTGCTAAAAGGATCCCTTTACCAAGTAATATATCAATTCCTTCCATTTTTTTTTTTCAATTATGTACTCCATAATGTCCATTTTATTATTATTGGTTATCGGTAGAGGTGCCCAACTGTGCGTCCCGACCTGTTTATAAGCCTTCTTTTTAGAAGGCTTGGCCTGTCTCAAGCAAGGTCGATTTGTTTGACGACCCGACATGATAAGCTTCTCTTTTTAATTTTGTATAACCAATGGGCCGAGGTAAGGTTGAGTTTTAGCCAACCTGGTCCGACCCTCATCTCAAAAAGTGTGGGTCCGGGCTGACTGGCTGAGCAAAAGAGGTGGGCACTACCCGGCCCTTTAGTAAGTGATAAAAAGTCTCATCTCTTAACTAAGTGGTCAGAGTTCGGCTCTTAACTCTTGCGAATGAAAAAATCAAACCTAACCAATAAATCAAGCATTTGTGAATATTATGGGATCAGGTCACAAACCGAGATACGTTACAATGTGCTTAACCCAACGATTATTGAATCAGAAGGTGAATTTTGAATTAACATTAAGAAATGGATGGATTCGAGGGAATACTTACGATTATTTTTCGGTCTTTTGATTATGAAGTACTTTGACGTCTAAACTTTGGCACATATTGTAGGTGGTTTAGAACTTCCAGCGCGTTTAGTCAGAAAAAATGAACTCGAAGCATTTCGAGCACAAGAAAGGGACAATGTACTTCAACTTCTTGATGATTGCAGTAAAATGTGTGCTTTATTTGAGGTATGAGTGTTTCTTGCTTGCTGCACCGAGTCTGCGGAGTAGTCTGCGAACCATGTACACCGTGTAATGTTCTGGTGGGTGGTGGCAGTGGCGGATACATGTATAGGACTTCGAATCCCCCGAAACCTGAACACAACTTATTGTCCATTTTGTCCCACTTGTTATGCTTTTAAAATTTAGAAAACATTAACTGGACCTCGGAAAGTCCGCCATTGTATGGAGGCTTAGGATTTGAACTTGAGACGTAGGGGTTGTGTAGGGTCTAATGCCGTACTGAAACCATCTCAACCAAAACCATCGGATACGACTCTTGTGCACAGTGTACCGAATTTAATTTGCTCCAATATGCAGGTGCCTTATGAAAAAACATATGTCGAGAAAGATTCGATAACAGAGGGAATACTGGAACTCATACATCAGCTGAGAATACAGAAACTAGTGATGGGTGCTGCGGCTAACTGCAAATATTGGGGGTGTGTAGACAAACATTTGTTAAAAATTTCCATAATGAATTTGATTGTTTTACGGTAGGAGTGACTGTTTGTTGGCTGTTTCATGAAGGGGAATGACAAAACCGATGTCTGAGAAGGCGGGAATTGTGCTTCGGTTTGCTCCTGATTTCTGCCATATCTGGTTTGTATGCAAGGGCCATCTGGTCTGTAAAAGGTACAGAGTATTCCGTATTTGCTATCGGTCTTCCTTTTTGGAACCTTTGGCATACTATTTTACTCCTGAATTTTTGTGCGAAACAAACAAGGAATTTTACTCTTGGACAGACCAAGTACATGTACATGATAATGACTTGAAAATTTTAACCGTCATCATAACAAAATTTTCTTGGTCCGTCACTGGATATCTCTCGTGTCCGTCACATCAAAAGTAATAGGCGTTGAATTAGTTGTACAGTTAAGCATTTCTGTTGTTCTATGCTCGGGTGTAGGGAAGGTGTGGTGCAACGAAGTTTCGCTACTGAAGAGATGCCACCAAACTCCCTAGAGTTCAATAATCAGTCGAATTCCGGAATCCTTCTCGGTGTTAAATCTTATCGCTCATCAAAGTTCAGCGAGTCACAGCCATTATCTGCTAGAGCACGTTTATCAAATACTCTATCAGCTCGCGTTTCACCTGTTTCTTCGTTTGGCAAGGAAGGTGTCACTGAACAGCATGACATTGAGTTTTCTGCTGTGCCTGAACGTTGTTACCAGCACCTAGGTTCATCATCTACTTCCGTACGCTCTTACATTCAGCTATCGGTCTATCAGTTACTCTACCCGTCAATGATTTAACTAATATTTCTAGGAAGACATAATTACCCTCTAAGCTATGAAATTGTTTTTTGGCTTCTTCAGCAGCAACATAGTATCAATGGTAGTCTATACAATCAACTTGAGCGACCCACCTCAGAGGCTGAACGTTCATGGCATGAAGCTTTCAAAAAATCGGTGAGTTGCTGGAAGGCCAAGAAACAAGCACTGGAGGCCACTCGAAAGGTAACTATGTGAAGTGCGTCTTACCATCGTTAGTGGCGGAGACAACAGTTCGAGAATATGGGGTCATTTATTTCAAAGTAATCATATAGAATTATGGGCAATTTTTAGCCAACTGAGGTCTAAGGCTACACAAAATTCAGATCAGGCTGATATAGTTCAGTAAAACATCGTTTTCTGAAGCCCTGCCCATAATTCGGATGCCTACGCCTTTGCTTACCCAACAATTGTTCTACAATGCATTGAAAAAAGCGTGAATGTATTTTAAACGATTTTTTTCCCTGTTGAACTTTAGGTCTCTAAGGGATATCAACTTTTCCGTTAATACCTAGTGGTTTAAATGTTTGTTGCTTCTAAACAATATTTTGTGTTGGCAGGCTAAGCCAATCGAGAGACTGTACTACGAAGAACTCCAACTCAAGAAAGTGATGGAGGAAGATGCTGAAAACACGAAGAGAATGTTAGATAAGCTATCATTAGAACTAAGTGAAGCATTGGATAGCAAGTCGTTGTTTGAAAGCCAAGTTAATGAGTTCAGTGTTAAGGTGACGGAGTTGGAGAAGAAACTGTTTTCTGAAACGGAACTGTCTCAGACGTATAAAAATGAGCGCGACAAATTACAGGCGGAAAGAGATAGAGCTCTCATAGAAAACGATGAAATAAGAAAACAACTTGCTGATGGACCTTGTAGCTCAGTCGATCCCATGTACTATGAGTTCTCTTACTTAGAGCTGCAAAAAGCCACTAACTATTTTGATCCGTTGCTAAAAATAGGAGATGGTTGCTATGGGAGCATGTACAAAGGTTTCCTTCATCACACGGAGGTGGCTATAAAGCTATTGGCCCCTAACCGTGAGCAAAATGTTCGAGAGTTTGATAAACAGGTAATATTTCTAGCAGTTGTTCATTAATTTGATGATATTTCTACACAAATTCAGGTTTAGCTTGTTTGGATAGGATAATTACGAAGCAAAGAGGAGGGGATGGGAGGGAAAAGGAAGGGGAAGGGAGCGATGATGCTGTCCTTTTACATATATTTACGGTGTAGATTCATTTAAGCTGTGATTTCTAAATCCATGCTTTATCATGTCGATGTTAGTGTTTGTGTCCATTCTTGCAACCTAGATATTTCCAGACCTCTGATTACCTGAGCTATGACATCTTTGGCAGGTCAGCTTCATAAGTAAGCTTTGGCATCCAAACCTGGTTACTCTCATAGGTGCCTGCCGAGAGCCTCAAGCTCTTGTTTACGAGTATCTTCCTGGCGGAAGCCTTGAGGACCGGCTCATGTACCATGGCTACGATACTCCTCCGCTACCATGGCAAATTAGAGTGCGAATAGCCATGGACATATGTTCTGCACTTATATTCCTACATTCAGGCCAACTCACCTCCATCGTACACGCTGACTTAATGCCTGGGAAGCTACTCCTAGACGCAAATTTAACCTGCAAGATAACCGATTTCAGTGCAGTCACGAAGGACACAGCATCTAAGGGCTTGATCACAACTCGGTTATTCAAAACTGAACCATACAATGCTTCATTACGCAGTGATCTTGAGTCAGATGTTTGTTCCTTCGGGATTATGGTGTTGACGTTGCTGACTGGTGAAGTAGCAACCTTGGAAACAACTAAGGAAGTCGAGGATGCTTTGAAGATCGGTACTCTTGTGGGCATATTGGACCCTTTTGCTGGGGACTGGCCTTATGTTCAGGCGGAGCAACTGGCCCGCATGGCTTTAAGGTGCTGCGTGACGACTAAAACCAACCGCCCTGACCTTGCATCTGACGTTTGGAGAGTTATTGCGCCAATGCGAACGGCGTGTTCAAGCTTATCTCTGCTTTCACTGGCGGCTTCTCCTGACCAGCCTCCACACGTGTTCACTTGCCCCATTCTCCAGGTTAGTTTTGGTCTTGAATGTTTCTCCCATTACATTTTATCTATCACCATGCAAAAACTCGTATGAGACGGATTCAGTATAAAGTTACGGTCATACTTGAACATTTGCTGTCTTACTAAAACCATGCATCACATTCCTGTCTTTAAGATGCTTATATACTTGAACATTACAGGAAATTATGGAGGATCCGCACTTTGCTGCAGACGGGTTTACATATGAGGCAGAGGCTATTAGAGGCTGGCTCGACAGCGGACACAATACTTCACCTATGACGAATATCAAACTCGCAAACCAAAACCTCACGCCTAATCACTCTCTTCGCTCTGCGATTCAAGAATGGCTTCAGTTGACAGCAAAAAAGTAAATAGCTCTTTCTGTTTTATGCTGTTTCTGCCAAATTTATCTCCCTTTACCAATGTTGTATAGCCTGTATTCCAAATTTTCTGAGCATTGTATACCTTACGGATTACACGGTATTTACTATTTGTACACGGTATTCACCTTAATTTACGCGGTCAGAACAACTCTACAATCCTTGGATCATATGTGATCAAAGGTGACAAAGGTGCTGACGGTGGGGTGGGGGTTACGATAGTAGTAAACTGGTAATGGTTTTATAACAACGCAATCTCGGATACCATATTATTTGTGTTCGTATATCTGTCTTATGTACTTGATTTCCTCGAGTTAAACCTTCTCACCGGATCCTATTTCCGTTTTCCTTTATTGTAGAAGTTAAAACTATTTGGTCTTGTTCTGGCACTCCACACTCACTTTTTATTCGTTCGGTTCAGTTCAGTTCAAATCTTTCGAATATGTTCATCTCATTTCAACTCTAAAAACCGACCTAGGAATCAACTTTTTCCACAGCAAAAACAATAAAAAATCAACTCTTATTCCAAAAAAAGAAGAAAATTCAAACATAAGTCACTGTCAATTTGATTTTTATAAATTTATTGTCCACAGAAACACGAAACTACTGAAGAATGATGCTGAATGTTGAACAGTTCTTCAGATTAATAATTAATTAATTAATTGACTAATCATTGCTACTTAATCTCCTAATTTCTGCAACTAATTAAGTTTTAACACAAACTAATCAACAAATTAAAAAAATGGAAGATGATATTTTATATGTTGCAGTAGGTAAAAAAATTGAAGACAGAAAATCAACTCTTAAATGGGCTTTAAAGAAATTAAAGCAAGAAAAATTCTCGACTATATGCGTGTTTTATGTTCTCGTTCCTGCGCAAACGATTACCCTTTCAAGTAATTATCATCGCCTTTCGTTGTTAATGTTATCGTTCGATCATATTTACTGTTGTTTTCCTGATTACGGTGTTAATCTGTCTAGCGTCTAAACAGGTTCTTTACGTTTATTTGAGATCCACTCGTATATAATAAGTAATTTTAACGGACCTGTTCACACGTACTGAAAACAACCTCAAGGCGGAGATAGAGTATATATGTTTGATTTTTTTTAGCAGGTTGATGAAAATTTCATTATATGTTCAATAAATTGTTGTTTTGTGACCTAAGACGGCCTCTAGAATCCGTATAATTAAAAAGAAGAGGTGACATTTTTCATGAGAGCCTGATTGTGTGTTGTCGAAATGTGCAGACGGGTTTGAAGCTCCGGCGCATTCAGTAGATGAACATGAAGTTAGAAGATTTAGAGAGGGAGAAAGGGAAGAGGGAGTTGCTATACTTCATGATTGTGAAGAAATATGCAAAGCATCTAAGGTAACAAAATGAGCTACAAGTTGAATTTTGCTTTGCTAACAGTTGGTCAAATGTTTGAATATAATTTCTAAGTTTGTGCAAATTTTTGGAGTTTATTTGTTGCTTATTTGCTAGCTTTGCAAAGAATTCTCTAGTCGAATTTGTGTTCGTTTTTGAAACGTTATGCTTGTCCTTGTTTGGAAGGTCTGGATGGAGGAGTTTTGAGCAGTGACAGAGTCAGAAATTAGGTTTGGGCGGATGTAGTAAGTTTTGAGTTAGGGGTGAAAAGGAAAAAGAATATTGTGAAAAGTTGGGTGGCGGCCCTTGCTAGCCCCCTTCCTCCGCACCTGATTTATTGTGAAAGGGAATGAGGCAAAATTTCCGTTATTTGGTTAACAAGTTGGGGACGAGGGAAATGCTTCCTTCCTAGCAAAATCGATATCCTTCCCACAGTGTTGTACCATTCCCTCCCGTACACTTTTTTCCTAATATCCTGTTAAAACAATGAGTTGATCTTCTCGTTGATTTGATGTGCTTATTTACTAGGTTCCCGTTCAAACAATCCAAATACGGAATGAGTCTATAACACAGGGAATTCTGGAACTCATATGTCAGCTGAGCATACGGAAACTGGTTATGGGTGCGGCAGCAAACAGCGCATACTCGAGGTATGCATATATATCCTTTACAAGACTCTTATGTTAAAAGGTTAAAGTATATATAAACTGCAAATCCTCATGTCGGTGGTTTGATTTTGAAGGAAAATGTCGACACCAATGTCAAAAAAGGCCAACTACGTGCTCCGTAGTGCTCCTGACTTCTGTCACATTTGGTTTGTCTGCAACAATCATCTGATTTTTACCAGGTAAATTTGCTGCCTACAATACTTAAATTCATTCTTTTACTTGATTGTTCATTTAAGTTTGGCTGTGTATCTGTGTGTCGTAGCTTTGGAGCTTTTCAAATGAGATCTTTAAATGATTACTGTGTGAGACAGAACAATTTATTGGTTTGCAATTCCCGTCACGAGGAGGGACTTTTCAAACAGTTATTTATGTCTGCCTTGTTTTGTGGGATCGGTTTAAAACGTACTGCGTATCTGCACCGTTTCCAAAAGAACCCTTCTGTAAATCTGGACAATTATAGCAACATAGATAAGAGGGTTACATCAGTATTCCGATAATGGTTCTTTCAGTCTCGTACTTGATGTTCTGATTTCTGAAATGGTCTTACCTTTGATCTCTTAGACTGACAGACATCCCTCCTTCGGACTATCTGTCATGAGTGTTATTAACATAACTGACATTATTGCAGCACAACTGCTATGTGTTTTTCCGCCAGTAATAGTCGTCTTTCTTTTTCCTGCCAATGGTTGGCGTCAGATACATTACTTTCTGCCCTTCTGAACACAGGGAAGGAAGATCGAGGACCCTGACTTTAAAAATCGAAAGGAATCTACTAAACAGATCTGATACTTCAGTAGAATTTCAACCCTACTCACTACCACGCACATCTGCAACTGGTGATTCATCTTCACTGTCTCCGAGCATGCATATTAACTCTTCGCCTAGTAGTACAACAGTAAGCAAACGACTTAACTTTTCTTTCACAATACTTGAAGGGCTCATTGTCCATTGGTTTTGGACTATTATGGAATATAGCAAGATGGCTCACTGATAAATTCGATGCTCACATTTTCAGCCACCAAACTTAGTTGATCGACTGTATGCTCAGCTTCAGCAAGCTCAGAAAGAATTCAAAGTGTCAGCAGATAAACTACATGGCGAATTGAAGCAAAGGCAGAAAGCGGAGAAAGAGGCCTTCGAGACAAATCTCAAGGTATGTATTCTAATCAATGGTTTTCGACCTCAGCGATTTTTGGATGAAATATTGCTTCAGATCATCATTTTTCAACCACTGTGCTAATTTTGGTAATGCTTTACATTGGTTATTAGCTATCTAAAACCCTGCCCCCCTTTTCTAAGTCTAGGTGGAAATTCGGAGGGAACGGGAGGGAGCCAACACGACACCTCATTTTAGACAAAAAAATTGTGGAAACTTATTTTTTTACAAAATAGCCATGCCCGACTGTCTGATACTAGCAGAGTAGTAACCAGTCTAAGTAACGTAGGAAGGACTTCATTTTCCTCCCGTCAAGCCACATCAAAATCCCTTTTAACAATGGAATGATTGTGGACGGAGGGGGAAGAGAAGAGAAAGAGAAAGAATAATAAACTTGAAACATGAACATAACCCTCCTAACTATATTGCCATAATAGCTCAGATTTACAGAAGGGTTCATTTTGAAGACGATAAAGTAACGTAGGAAGGAATTCATTATGGCTAAATCTGAGCTATTCTCTCTCTTTCTGTTCTCTTCCCTAACCCCTCCATCCCCCTCCCATTGTTTTCCCTCATAAACCTGTATCCAGACATATATATACATGTGTTATCGTTCTTTCTGGGATGGAAGAAGAAAATATATGTCCACGTTTTACCACTGTCGATGATACAGGTCCGAGCAGTTGAGGAAGACCTAGCTCAACTGAAGGAGGAGCTAAAAGAAACAAAGGCTAAGCTAGAGAAGGCTTTAGTTGAGGCCTTTAATGCATCTGTACAGCTCGTATCGTGTGAGAACCTAACTGAGGAATTGCGCCATAAGTTGAAGGAGATGGAAAAGAAGTTAGAATCCTCTGAGAATTCACGGACAATGTACAAGAAGATTTGTGACAGCCTTCAGACGAAATTCAATGATGCTTATCCTATAGCTCAAGGGTCGACAGATCATATTCCCGAAGATGTTCCCATCTTTTCCTGTGAGTATTCACTGGTGGATCTTGAGAAAGCTACTAACAGCTTTGATCCAGGTTTGATAATTGGGGAAGGAGGGTATGGTGATGTATTCCGAGGTTTCCTAAACCATACCGAGGTTGCAATAAAGATACTGTATCCTGATAGCTTGCAGGGTGCTTCTGAGTTTAAAAAAGAGGTAATTATGTTCAGTGAACTCTTTTTCCGTGTCATGACTTTTGTGCCTTAGAAATCGATGTGAAACACTTTAAATGTGCAACTGTCGCTTACCAATCTTCTTGTATGATGTTCCTCAGGTTAACGTTTTGACCAACTTGCGTCACCCAAACCTAGTGACTCTTGTCGGTACCTGCACTGAGTCCTGGGGTCTCATTTACGAGTATCTTCCTAACGGAAGCCTTCAGGATAGACTCATGTGCAAGAACAACACTCCTCCGTTACCCTGGAAAATACGTATCCAAATTGCCACCGAGTTATGCTCAGTGCTTAACTTTCTCCATTCAAGAAAACCTAACAGCATCATACATTCTGATATAAACCCTGCAAATGTGCTGCTTGATAGCAATTTCGTCTGTAAACTCAGCGGCTTTGGTTCTTGCCGCTTCATCTCAAACGATGAGGTTGTAACGAGGCAGATGACAGTCACGACTGATGTATACTTCTTCGGAATGATACTGCTGTGCTTATTAACTGGCGAGTTTACCCCTCGAATAGTGGAGAGGGTGCAGCATGCTTTGGAGAAAGATGATCTGTATGATATTTTGGATCATTCTGCTGGCGAATGGCCGTTTGTCAGAGCGACACAACTGGCTCACATGGCTTTGAGGTGCTGTCATATGGTTTCAGACGAGCGTCCTGACCTTGCTTCAGAGGTTTGGAGAGTGCTCAAACCGAGTAATGATCCGACCCGAAGTTTATCCAACCCCCTTTGGCACATCAGTGATGAGCAAGTACCGTCTTATTTCAACTGTCCAATTCTTCAGGTTTGTTTCCCACTGACCGTTCATCCGTTTAGCATCTATTTATAATTACATTACCTTATTTATAGACCTAGAAAAACTGGTCATTCATGTCGGTTTTAGGTTAAGTCCATTCGTGATCAAGTCAGGTCAGCACTTCGGTTCAATGGACTTAATTGTGTTATTTCAAGTTAACCATTTTCGGGTAAAATTTGAATAATTTAAGAACAGGTCATTTTTTGGTCGAGTATGGTAAGACAGGTTTGAGACTTTGTATTAGTTATGACTTGTGACCTAAGTTTTGAAGTTTGTTTTGTTGAACTTTTGCAGGAAATAATGCAGGATCCACATTTCGCAGCAGACGGCTTTACATATGAAGCGACCGCCATCCAAGCCTGGTTTGATGGCGGCCACGAGACATCGCCCATGACTAATCTTAGACTGGCTAACCGTCTCCTTACACCAAACCGCGCCCTGAATTCTGCAATCCAAGAGTGGCAGCAGAAGCACCGAATTGTATAGCAGCTCTTCTAATCCGACAATGGCACTGATTGTATATAGTCTCGAGTTTTGTTTGTAAACATTCACGTTAGCTGACACCAAATTCTTTCACGATTGTTTACCTTCGTATCACCTTGGGACCCTATAACGTTTAGGCCGCGACAGAAGTGTACATAATAGATGGTTTCGATTGCATTATGGTGATTATGCATATGACAGTTTGTAAATGATAGATTGTTGAGGAAATTCATTACTGTAATGAGTTTGCAAAACTTCTTGAACTTGTAAATGCGTGACCATAGACGTGTTTCGACTGTCATGTTTAAACGATTATTAATTATGTGGGAGAAAACAATAATTTCAAATTAAAGTTGATGTCTACAATCTAGCCTAGTACTTAAAAAAAGATGTCGCTCATTATTAACTTGAAAAAATCGTTTATGAAGACACTTTTCTTGTGTTTCATACTACACTAAAGATGACTTTATATTCTCAAATTTATATATTTCGTATTCGTATTTGCCAACTTGCATGTCGCAAAATTAACATTTTCAATTTATAAGTATAAGACGGTTTTGACGAGGTTTGCTCTAATGACACTACTACCAGTAATGTCCCAAACTAACTGTTGAAAACATTGAAGACACTGTTGCAATAAGAATAGAAAAAAATGTTGCTATTTCCAACACAATAGTAATAGTAGTAATACCACCAAACAACTGTACTAAAAGAGTATAATCATTCTACTAATAATGGAGAATACCGATGCAATAGACACATGTCAAGAAGATCAAACGTGAAATTTTTTAATGTTTAATTCAGTGAAAATTGAAATATATGCGCATTTTCAATTTCATCATAATTTGAATGAGATATTCATCGATTACTTATCATTTTGATTAATTTTAACATGTGTTTCAGTGGACACACGTTAAAAACCCTGTATAACCGTAATACTAAAGTCACCTACTATCAATTAATTCTCACCAACAAAATTCAGGCTTACTCTACTTTGTATGTTTGATTTTTGAATGAAATCCCACATGACACACATTAAATAGGGCAGGTCCTTTAATTGTAGGACACTATTATATGTCAAATTATATGTCAAAATGGAGCAATCCATGCCTTAATTGCTACCTTAGCTTGATAGTACTACATACCCCTCTACTTGGAAAAAAAATGTTCCACTTGTATTTTTCAAGTTATTCACATGGGATTTCTTTTCTTTATGCATTATATGGAGTTC
>JAUEKU010115758.1:4782-21649 GCA_032274805.1 Gypsophila paniculata
CTAGTTGACCCAAATTGAACAACAAAGACAACCAACTCAATAACTTTAACCAAACATGACCAAAAGTGACTTTATAAAATGTCCAAAGGTAAGCCCAAATTCAAATGCTACTTTATTCTAAAAAATAGTTTTCTAGTTTATCCATAAAAAAGAGAGATCTATTGGCTTTGCTTCTACGGTTCTACGACGTTCTCATTTACGCTAACTCCATTTGTTCGGAATGACTAGCTACGCCCCTACGCTCTCGATTGAATTGAAAACATGTACTCGTATTATTCATTTTAAGCCCTCTTGCCTTAATTAATTGAGATTTAGGAAGCTTACCTAGACAATGATAAGGTGCCACGAGCGACATGTTAAGAGGGTGACGTAAACTCATTTTCTCTTCTCGTTCTTCTCTATGGTAGAAAGTGAAATAATCATCTAAGTTCAGTTATTATGGTATCCTTTTGATTATTTTGACATTTCATAATAATGGACATAATTGAATTACCTTATCAAACAAAATGACTATGTTACATTATCATCCAAATTTTCCTTTTTACGTATAGTGTAACTATAAATTCAATAGCACGGTCCCTATAGGAGAGTCCTTTCCTTCTTTTTGTATCATTCGATTGCAATATATGAACATGGTGATTCACGGGAACAAATATAGTAATTCTAACTCGTGCACAACATTTATACACATACAAAATATTTACAGTGACTTAATATTTAAATGAGTTTGTCATACGTATATACAAAACAACCAAAAGAGAAGTAAATAAAAGGGAGAGTAAAATGATACCGGGCAAATCCCAAGGCTCAAATTTGCAAATATCAACTTGAGGAATGACTTCAACACATTTATCAAAACCATCAAGCTTCTTCTTGAGGTAGTACAATATCAACTCTTCATCGGTCGGGCTGAATCGAAACCCAGGAAACATCGTCGAGGCGGCTATCGATATCTCCGCCTCCTTCGTCACCCCCTTCATTTTCTCCTCGTCTACCTCTCCCATTTTCAAAAACTCCTCCTTTATACCAAAGTTCTTGGATTACAGTATAATAATAATATGTCTACTTTTACCCCTAAAACAACTTTGTCCAAAAGTAGGGTATCCAAGAGAATATTTATGTATGTTTCTTTGGCTTACCTTACCTTTGTTTATTTGTTGCCTTCTTTGTCACCTTTACTTCAGCAAAGGAGCTTTAGTTTCCTATCAATCATAAGCTCAAGCTAGCCTCCCACTCACATACTTCAACTATTGACACCGAATTATCGATTAAACTAGCTGATATCAACTAGTTTCACCAAATATAAACTTGAACCAACCATACGGTTTTATTTTAATATTTTTACTAGCTAAACTATATGTCATTAAACTAGTTAAGTTGGTCTAAAATTATAGATCCAAACCCTATATAATATCCACTCTTACAATTAAACTACTCCGTAGTTGACATCACGACCCGAGACTATATATAAACTCTAGAACCATACTTAAAAGAGTACACTTTTATTATACCTAGACTAGAAATTAAAGCTATATACTACTCCGTACATATTATAACATCTAGCTAGACAAGTAAACTAGGTGACAGCCAAGTGTATTTTGAAAACGGTTATATATCAACTAAACTAATTAACATCTACACGGTCGTGAGATTACCTAACTAAGTACAATTGTTGAGACAATAGATGATATTAATTGTGAGTGTGCGCAATAGCATAGAATACCAAGTAGCACTGCACGCACCGTTCAAAAGGAGGAAGCAAGGCCAATGTAAAATTGTTGAGAGATTGAAACGTGTCAAAACCCTAGAACAGGAAACATGCAGCACGTCTCCAGCGTTGATTGGCAATTACCACTTGTCCTCCCTCGTGTCTCCATTTCCCCTTCCAACGGGTTCTACTCTATGTATTCACTATAATGTATTCGTATTTTTTACTCCTCCATTCCGGTGAATACGTTATTATTTTCATTTTGGATGTATTAATAAATACGTTATTATATTTATTTTTGGTAAGTTTTTATATGTAAAAACTGATTTGCAATTGGATTGAATAATTATATTTTATTGTTGTATTAGACATTACTTGCATTTCCTTAATATTTGTGTAAAAAATAATAATAACGTATTGACGGGAACGTAGGGTATTTTGATCCCTTAACTTATGATGTCACTTTACCACTTGGTTCTCTACTTAAAATATTCATATTATTGATATCGGGACCGGCAGTACGCAGTTGAAGATGATACTAGAATTTTCGAGAACTATTTATTAATAAGTTCCATCTGAGACAGTCTTACGTTGTGAAAATATACTGCTTTAAAAAAAATAATAAAATAAAAACGTATTCATATGACTATCTTTTTATGTGAGAGGTATCATGATTCAATAGTTACGAAGCAAGAGTAATTTTTGATGTTATTTTTAGAGGTTTTAAAATGGTTATAATAAAGGTTAAATTAGCCGCAACAAGTATTAAACTGGTTACTTTTATCTATAAATAGTCCGTCGTATGGTCTCATTTGAACATATGTGATGAATTAATATGTACTTGCATTCATTCGATTAGTCTTATCAGATTTTAATACAATATGGAAAGAATTGTTGAAGGGTAATGACAAAGTAGTCATTTTCAATATTAAAATTTTTTTATATAGGAAGATTATTATCTTATAAAGTGAGGTTAATTGAATGAAAATGATGTAAAAGAGAAAGGGTTAATTGAATGGAACTCGCATAAAAGAGGGGTTAAATATAAAAATTGATGAATGGTAGTTGTAGAAATAAAAGACGAGAAAATTTGTTACTATGTATTTGACAATTGACAATTATAATTGTTAGTCACGACGACAAGAGTCAATTCATAAAGGAGAATTAATATCGTCATCGAATAATTCTGACAGAAGTTTGTTATAGGAGTATGATTCGTGTTTTTGATAATAGAATTATACCGTAAAAGTTTAGGTTATTAGGGCGAATCTATTTGAGTCGACATTGTGGTTTCTATTGATTTATAAGTTACTCACAACATTGAAGTCTTCTCCTACTCACGTCGACTTTCTCGCGTTTTTCGTTTTTTGAAAATGTTGTAAATGTTCTTTGTCGATTAGGCCCGACTTTACGATAGCTCAACGTACGTTTGACCAAAATAAAATTATTTATCGCGAAAAATTAAGGGGTTAAGTGATTAGCGAAAAGGAGAAAATGGAAATGTTAGGCTACCAGAATAAGGTGATGCAAAGGTGATAATGTTGCAAGTTATGGGCGCAACACTCGAAGGGTTGTCGAATTGCATTAATTTTTGGTCAAGCTTTGTATCAAAAATTAATGAATGGACAAAGTATCCAACTATTCTTCATATTATCCGGCCCACTTGTATAAGTCGGACTACTCACATGCTCTTTGACATCGGCATTCGGCACGTACGTATGCTTCTGCATTTTCTGCTTACACGTCCGTTTTAATCCGAATTTTCGAATAAAATCGATATATTTATACGTGTACGGTGGATAAATTACGACGAAAATGTGATCAATATAGTACTTAATATAATTTTGATCAACTCAAGTGTATTTTAATTGAGGGGACTATTTCACGTGAATGTAATTTCACATGAATTGTGGGCTCCTTATAAACCGACCAATACAAATATTAAATCATACTTCATTTGTTCCATTAAATTGTATACGCTTTTATTCTTTCGCGAGGAGTAATTTTAATTGAACGTATGCCATTGAGTGGACAAAGAAAGTAGGAAGAATAAATTATAGAGAGAAATACAAGAGTTTATACAATTATACAAAGTACATTGTTACACCAACATCAGAGAGTTTAAGGAAAAAAAATATTACACTGCAATTGAACATATTTTTGCAAGAAAAAAAAAAACGATGTCATCCGGGTGACAATACCGCCCTATAAACTTCTTCGTTTAAGGGAGGCAGCGGACAAAATAATAAGGATCATGAAAATAACAGCAGCAATAAAGGACGCGACGACCGCCCCGCTCACACGCTGACAGAAGCTCCCAAATTGTTGGCATATGGCCACCCAATTGGTCTTGGTGTTGCCCTGGTGTGCTAGGTATACTATTGACGTCGCCGCCCCGGCTCCCGCTGTCGTCAATGCCAGTGCCACCTGAATTTCGTGAACATTGATATTCTTTTAGTTTGCAATGTTCGATTCAGTTTAGATTTGTGTCGAGTAGGACTGTAAGGGTGGTAAGGCTTTCCCTAATGACCCAATGCATTGAACAAAATCAATTAAATTGTTTACTGTGAGACGATTTTATACCAGAATTTAATTTGAGATATGTACCGTGTCAAGGACGAGGAGTAGGAACTTCACTCCCGTGGCTTGCGGCCGCACTATGCTGACCAAGGAGAACGGCATGGACAGCACCAAGTATGCACTTGCTACTGCATTTGCTGCTACGAAAAACCTGCAATTTTGTTCGTACAATTAATCTTCGTGATAACATCCTAATTAAATTATCCACTGCAATCATTCTAACTATAGCATAAGAGAACCGATTAGACACAGTTTCCCGAGGTACAGAAAGTAATATTTTACGTGAGTATGGTGATACAGGGTCTAGTACCAACAAATGGCGCAATTTCATTTTCCGTGACACTCACACAGTTATGCACATAATGAGCCATCACCTGTGACTGAATAAGATGAGAGTACTTACGAGAAAGCAGGGAGATTGTAGTATCGAGCTCGAAACTGAAAGAACTGAGTGAAGAAATTCAATGTTTGATTAGTAGTTCCCATAGTGATAGCTGCAGCAAGAGCAACAATAATACCAGCAATCCTCAGAATGAAGTCCAAAATGGCAAGGCCTCTAGCAACCCCGCTTCCACCCCCGCCCATAACACCACCGACTTTCATGGCTGATTCGTGATGCACCATTTACAAAAGCTGTTTGAGATTGAGGTTGTCAAGACGAGAAGGTTATGGGATGCGTTAGATGGCAAGAAGATATAGGATTTATATAGTAATTGTTGATCAACTAATGTGGAGTGGTTACTCAAACTTACTCCATTGTTAATGATCAAGAGTGGTTTGGGCAATAATTTTGCGCACTTTTTAATTAATAATTTCAATTGAATTACAGGGCTTCAAGATTTTTATAATGAATCGAATATCAAACCAAATTAGGGGCAGGACCGCAAACAAGAATCATACAGATGGTCGTATGTATATACAGCTAGATCAACGTCCTGAGCTCCTTTGCTAGATGATTGAGGTCCACTACCATACCGAGATCAATAAGTTTGTAAAGGCGCTTTGTACGTTATACATGCAGCACAGTTTGTACGTTATACATGCAGACAGTAACGAGCACATAGAGTTTACTTGTTAGGCTTAGGCCCCCGATGTCGATCACCAGCAACAGTCTAGTCTAGTCGGCACTGCAAACTCATCATGCCAAACCTTTCTGGCAGTTCGGAGGATGTTAGAATCAATTTGATGCAAAGCTCCAATAGTGCGGACCTGAAACAAAAATTTAAAAGCAAGTTCCAAGCGATGTTAAGAATGCAAAAGCATTACACTGCCAAAAAAAAAATAGACACCGAACATGGCTAAATCCCCCAGTGGAAATTAATTTCAGAAACTACTTTACCACATTCTGACCTGGCGGCTAATGTGGAGTGATCAACGGCTGGAGAAATTGACGCATCTGTGCTTGAGCTTGGGTCGGTCAAAGGAGAGTAATCCTGATAGGGAGTAATGACCATCTCAAATATCTAATCGTGTTCGGGGATATTGAATCTGCAATCACGAGAAAAGTGTAAAGTAAGATGGTTTTGTTATTGTAGTCCCTACAGAAATCTGCTTAAATTCAAGATATCAATCCAAACCTGCTTAGCTGCGCTTGTCATTTCATATAATTATTTCACCTAGGGCGATTGATTTAATATCATACTTCACTGATCAAGTTCCACTACAGGGCGAACGAGAATCATAACGCACTTAGTAGTTATCATTGTCTTTCGTACTGCAAGAAACCAGCACAAACAAGACCCTTTTCTTGAGCATCCAATAATTCCCATCAGTTGTCGGCTTGTCGCAATCTATTTCTCGGCACTGATACATTTCTAAGAGCATACAGGGGACTGCAGTGAGGGTGGTAGATAGGAAGAACCAGCAGCATACCTGTACACATTATCAAAAGCAGAAGATTCACTGTAATTCCGGTCAATAACTAATGCTCCGACATTTCAGCACCCAAACGTTGTTCTTAAGAGATACAGACACGGATCCAATTGTAGAAAACGAAACATATAGAGGTGTATAAAATTTACTGATCATGGCAATAAATGACTCGCATCATTGTATCTTGTGATATTTGCCCCATCAAGAGCAAGTGCATTGATAAAACAACGATTGCCTGCCACGCACTTGAAACAAGGATGACAATACAGACGACACACAATAGCTATAATTTCTTCCCTTCAGCAAGGGTACAGACTCATTTTACTCTATTTAAGACGAGGGCATACAGCTAATAGAACTTCTGTGTGCTCTATGTAGCCATTATATGGAAAACGGGGGACTGATCGTAGCAAAGTACAGAGAACAACAATCTGTGTGACGTCAATTATAAGGTGTATGCATGAACAGACAAACATCTATGTCAGAATAAACTCCGACAAATGATGACGAGAAACAGGTAGCTAATGAAGCCATTCATTGATTCATCCTGTAGGCCTAGTAACACGTTGTGCAATCGAGACAAATTAAGAAATTAAATTCCGGAAGCAAATGGGTGGAAGAAGCAATAAAGGTAGAATCACAAACATGATTCTCGTAGCACTTAAAAAGCCAGAAGCAGCAGAAATGAAACCTAATAACTGGTATCCATAATTATAGTGGCAATCAATAAGTAAGGCAATCGATATACTCCGTGCATAACTAGACAAACGATCGACTTACACGCTTCATAATCTACAATCAACAAGTAAGGCAATCGATAGAAAATGCGTTTACTGGCTTGTGAGTCTGTCACTCACTGACTCCACTAGAACACAATAACTAGAAAGAACGTCTATATAGAGCGAAATACTTAGTACATGACTAACACGAGTAACGAGTTACAGAACTGCAGGTTATTTAGTGTCCCCCCTCGATTTAGCCCAGTCCATTCTTAATTTCTTATAGACTGAAATTATATAAACCGAACTAAAAAAAATTGTATCGAAGAGTTAAGCTAAATTGAAATTAAGTCTAAAATAATGTGGTCTTAGAATGCTACGTCAACAAATGCGTACAACATTCTTCTAAACAGTCTGTCGGATTCTAGGGATTGTTGAACAATATCGAATAAAAAGTAATAGTAAAAGAATGTCCTACTCAATAGTGACGTTGATAATATAATACTCCATCCATTTCATTTATAAGGCCCCATTGGGGTTTGGCACGAGTTTTAATAAAGTGGAAAAAGGAAGGGATATAATAGTATTTTCAAATAATATCTAAGTTGTGTATATGAAAAGTTGTGAATAAGTGAGGTTATTTTGGTAATTTTCAATGAAAAAAGTTGATGAATTTAGAAATTAGGCTAAATGAGTTAAATTGACGAAAAAAGAAAGTGGGGCTAAATAAATGAAATGGATGGAGTACTTGGATAATATTCGAGTCGCGAATTCACGCTTTCCTTAGGGAATATTCCGACCCTTATAAGCCTTGGGTTACACACGAAATTTCTCGCAGGATAACACAAGTACGTCACTTTGTTCTTAGGCTTAGATACAAAAGATTACTAGAAGCAAGTGCAATGGGAGTTCTTAGCCTCGAGTTTGTCAATACGAATTTTAAAAATAAAGTTTTTCCAATTGCAAATGTCATTGAGTTTGTCAAAATAAAAACTAGGTTTTTATTTAAGAATCAAGTTCTTGATTATTTCAAGAAAATAAATTAAATTTATTTAGAGAAAAAAATTAATAGTGGGTCTCAATTAAGCACAAACTAAAAATTCTACCATGTACTTCCATTGCTATTGCTCTAAGCATTTTTTAGAAAATGGGTAGGAGAAAACATTTTGTTGTATCATCTTCGATTCCATTTCTTCCAATATGCTCATCTATTTATAATAGATGAAGAGACAAATCTTGAACCAAGAGACATGACTTTGAATCAAGATATATCCCTTGAAAATAAACCAAAATACATGACTCTTGAATCAAAATATTATCTCGATTAAAGAGACACAACTCTTGAAAAGATGCTACAAGAAGAAATACATTTTGATATGATACGTATTAAATTATGCATTCTAAAACTATTCAAATGCTTATATGCAATCTGCATTTCCCGAACTTAGATTATAACATCGTACAGTTATTACATTTGTATAAATCCCAACTACTCTTAAACGATTGATAATTTACACTTAAGTCAACAACACAGTCCACTTTGAAGAACACGGCTAATGGAAAAGTAGCTCAATAATAAACACTTAATTAGAGTAACTACTACGGAGAATTAGCTTCATCCTTCACGTCAATGATACAAAAACAAATGAAATTCAGAACTCGAAACTAAATGAAAAAGATCATACTCCTCCGTTCAAATGATATTTTGACATTAATTTTCTCAATGTAGACGTTAAAATTTTTCACTATATAATTTTGTGAAAGGATTTTTTAATAGTAACTTTGAAAATGATTAGTTTCATATTCCCTATGTTTTTCTAATTATCGTTTATACCCTTAAATTTCACGAGTATCCAATTAACCTAAAAATACCCTAATTTGGGTTTTACAACTCTTAAACTATGGTTTCAATTTATTATCATGTTTTTGATGAAATTGCGATGTGATAGAAATGCAATAAGATAATCAGGGAATAGTTGTCTTATATTTCGGAGAGAGTTATTTACAAATTTACTAGTATGATGGTAAGTGAAAACTGAAAAGACATGTTTGAAAATTGCAATAACATAATCAGGGAATAGTTGTCCTATTACCCTCTCAAAACAATTTGTCGAAATTTTACGAGTTTGCGAAAATAAATAAAAAAAGAACCCAAAACAATCAACTCTCCATGGTTGATTTTACTACGAATCGAAGATCAGATGGGTGATCAATTAAAAAAGTACAAATATAACTATTTTTCCTTCACCAATTCTCAAAGTGTAACCGTCCATAAGGTAGTTAATTTTTTCCTCAAAAATAATTTTATTTAAGCTAAATTATCAATTACGATATCTTATTTTCAGATTTTTAAAAATTACAACATTTTTAGAAAAAATACCACTTTTAGGAGTGTTCATTTTTCGGTCCGGACCAGAAAATGGACCGGATCGGACCGTAATCTAGTGGACGACCAGACCAAAATTTTTCGAAATTTAAAAATTCCGGTCCGGTTTTCGGTCCAAGTTTTTTTTGATTCCGGTTTACGGTCCGGATCGAATTTGACCGGAATTATCGTAATTAGTGTATAATTTTCTTTTTAGATCAAATTAATTTTTACGGAGCATAAAATTTTTTATATATGTTATTTAGATATGTTTAATTCGTCATTATTACATTTTGTTAATACATATTTCTTTATTTTTGTGGTGTAAGATTAATATTTTTTTTTATAAAAATAACATAATAAATCGAGTACGGACAATTCCAGTCCAACCGGTCCGGTCCGGTCATGCACCGGAATTTTCCGGTCCGGTCTTCGGACTAGAATTTTTGATTCCGATCCGATCTCCGGTCCATTATTTTTGGGGATTTAATTTCGGTTCCGATCCATTCCGGTACCGGTCCGGTCCGATCCGATTTTGGACCGGTGAACCCCCTAACCACTTTTTAAATAGTTTCTTTCATATTTTACTACCTCACTTCTATCTTAGGTTTAAAAATTTGATTTTTCAAACAATTTAAAATTATGTAATATCTTGAATATTTTGAACTATTTTGTCATGTCTATCCATTTTGTTATTGAATTATTTTGATATTAGATTTTATCCCTTCAATTCTCGTAAATTTTTGGCACAAAATAGACGCGAGGTGACAATATTTCAAAAATTTAACTTAAAAGATGATAAATTTTTACCAAAAAAAAAAATTAAAAAGTTGGTAATTTTAAAAAATTTTAACATAAAATGTGATAATTTACAATTTTTTCTTATATTTATTTATTTATTTATCATAAGTTTCACATGTGAAATGATCTCACGTGACTTCCACCGTTCTTTTTTTTAAATAATAAAAATATACCTTTTGAACATACCCAAATTTAAGTATCTAGGCTATTTGAAGAACATTGGTAGGTATTAAAAATATTCATAAATTTTAGACTTACAGTCTATAACATATTTCATAAATCATAGATAATGTCTTCCTTGCGACTAGACTTAAAAAGTTCGAACATAAATTGTAATTGTGTGGGCTACAATTCCGACAAATTAAAAACACAGGAATATACACAATAGAAACCCAGATGCATTTAGTAACTTAACATTGTTTTCAAAAGTAATAAACCAACCATTAAACGGTTAATTATAGTCCTCTAATGAACTTCACAAACTAGTCAAAACAATTAAGCTTCTAAAAAGTCAACAAAACATACGTTTAATTTTGGGATAATTAGTGCTGATAAAGAATAATTCCCATCTGACTCCGAGCATATTCAGGATTGCAGTGCGATAATCCAATAACATTGTGATTGAATGGAACGTTGGACAATTAGAGATATCTTTGGATCAACGACGAAATAGTTCTCTATTCTTTAATCACAATTATCATCTCGGAAGTGATTTTGGCTTCGTTAAACAAGTTCCCAGGGAGATTACAAGTCCTGAGGTACTCTATGAAAAACTTATATCGAAATAGCTCAGATATGTGAATGGACACGATGAAAAAAAATTTCTCACGTTTTTTTCCAAACCACTGGCCAATTATTACGTTTCTTAACACTTGAATACACAATACATTTTCTACCCCTAATTTGCTACCCTCATTCATTAAATAATTTTGAGGAAAATCTATGTCTACCGCACCTTGCATGTGGTTGCAACCTCGGCATTGGCCCCATAATTCCTTATTTTGATTGTTTGGGCAGGCTTGAGGATCACATCTCCCTCATCGAACAACAATGAGATTGCCGCTCATTTGACATTTGAACGTTATCTTAATAAGGTCGTCGACATTATCGTCTTGCGCCTCAAATTTATATTAAAAAGTGCGGGATTCGGGTTTTGGATAGTTCTACGGAATCCATGGAATATTTGGTCGTCCGAACATTTCCCCGTACGGTTGTTACACAGTTGTTATGTAATTTAATTAATCACAAATCACAAAATTTCACAATGACCTCGAAATAATTAGTTTGAATCGAATTTAACGGCTCATGTTTATAGCGTCACACAAACCCTCGAAAACTCAGCGATAACCATGTTCGTACGCAAATAAGTTGGACTAAAATGAAGTTCGATACGTCTCGAAACTAAATTGAAAAGTGGAGGGTTTAACTTTTGCATGATTCTAGTAAACTCACAAAAAAATTTGATTGTGAAATGTAGAAAATAGAGGCCAAAACTTTATCCTAGAAAATATAGCCCCGAAAATATAACCGTGGCACTAGATTTTCGGGGCTATATTTTTTATATCGCTATGAAAAGTTTTAAACGAGTGGCAAAAAATTCAATCTAGTAAATTACACATACATACTATACAATACTAATTGGCTACTACTCCGTACAACCTATCACCATACTCGACTACATTCTAACTTAAATTTCGTGGAATGGATATATCGTGGAATAGAAAACTTCCTATCATTCATTCAGGGAGCGTCAAATGTTGCAAACCTTGAATATTGATACGGAATGAGACTCACGCTGATGGTTCTGGATGTCAAATGAAATATGTTCCAATTTTTAAGCTGTCATTCTGAGTGATCATAACCTCTGCCCAGAAGTTAAGGTTAAAATGTAATTTTCGAAGAGTGCGCATAAAAATATTTATATCGAGTCGGCTCGAAAATATGAATACATACAATTAAGAAATTTCTCGTTATATCTGTCCCAAACATATACCAAAAATTGTTTTTCTTAGTGTTTCAAAACTAAGAATGTCTCCCACCCCTAAATTTGGACCCGCCATATAATTTGTAGTAAAAGGAAGTTCTAACGCGTCATCGATCATATTGGAACCCTCGCATCCTCATTGTTCGTGATTTTGGTTGTTTGGGCCCGCGGGTTGAGGATCTCCTCAGCTCGTCAACTTGATTCAAACGATTTCACCGTACTCAAAATCAAGCTTTTTGCCGTGTAAGACGCTCAAGCTCGCTTCAACCAATAAACATGACTTAATTGGAACAACAACTATGGATTTTACCAATGGTAGTTTGGAAACCCGTCTTCTGTTCCAACAGTCTGTTTCGTGGACACTGAAAAAGCCTACTCAAGTAATATTTCTTTTCATAGCTCGTTGAGTATTCGCGACTACGTACTATAACGGCCATTCAAACTCCCATATAGATGTAAAGTAGCGTCGACTTCATTGTTAGCAACTAATCTAACCTCCACAAAAGCTTCGACTGCTAGCTAGTTGAAAAATTTCATAGTTCACAGCCGCATAGCCGTCTTTAACACGAACAACTAAGCATACACGCTTACCATACCATAACATGCTCGACTCAAGACTACCAACAGTCCAACCCAGATCACCCCTGCTCCCATCAAGTTCCAAACTCGCAGTTCTGAATAGAACGATAGTTGAACTCAATACATGCAAGACCCTCATCTTGCAACAGTTGAGATTGGCTCGTATCTCTTTTATAGATGGAGAACCTGTCACTCTCGTCGTCAATGATGATGGTTCCACACAAAGCAGAAAGCTTTTCTGTGATTCCGCTAACAAATACAGTAAACAACTCAACTTTGTAATGTCCATAGTGCGGTATGTCTCTAGTAAATAGACAGTCACGTTAACGCTTAGAATTCATATATATGTACAATATGGCTTGGTATCTATTTAGTTTTGAGATAAAGAGCCCTTAAATAGATCAAAATGTGATAAGCGAAGCAATATATGTAAAACAATTAAGTTTGCGAAAGTTTGAGTCGTAACAATTATCATGACAAGAAAAATTCAATGAAATACAATCCTCACTCAGAAATAATAGCACGACTCACAACTACATAAAGAGTGAGACATACCTAGGGTCAACAAAAGCTGAACAAATTTGATTACCCAAAACCTATAAACGAAGAATCACAAAGCAAGATCGTATTATCAACTTTAGGTAATCGGATTTCAAAGATGCGCAAAAGCATGAAAGAGTAGCACACTTACCCGTGTCACATTCTGAAGCTCTCCCGCTTTGCTATATTCCACTCTACAACGCTGTGTACCCGTTTTTTGTAATTATACAGACGGTAATAGTCATGGTGCCAGTCAACTCGCGCTTCAACACAAGCATTCTGTGTCCGAATATATAAAGGATCTACACGAAGGACGTGGGCTGGAAACTGCACGCAGTCTTTTGTAATTTTGCCCCTTGAATCCCACAAGTTTAACTAAATAGTTAGGGAAGAATACGCGCGCTGGCACGACAACCACATTTCTAGGCAGCTTGATGGACGTTGGTTCTCCAACAACGACATGCAAAGGTGGATGTGATGGCACGTCCAGAAGCCGAGTCTCCAAGAACATCACTTCGTCATCAACATAGCAGCACATCCTACTATTTCCATACCCAGCGACAACACTTCCATACACATCAGAAGCGTCATCAATATCATAATCGTTTTTGGTGACTATTTCTTATAATCTGTTTCTGTTTTCAAAAATGAGTTTTTTCATAAGCTATTTTTGAGAAAAATAGTTATTGTTTGGCCTTAATTTATAAAAAAACTATTCCTTACAATTTCATAGTTTTAGTTTTACTAATTCCAAGTTTCTTATTTTTGTTTTGTAAAGGTTTTGATGCATGTAACGATTTGATAACAAAAATGTTAATGAATGATGTTACTCATTAATCTAACTTTAATTTTGACTCTCTAATTAATGAGAAATACATATTGATTTAGCACAAATGCTCATATGAGACCGTCGTACGCGTACGATGGCCTCTTTCGTGATAAAAAGTATCTATTTTAAGGGTTAAAGTACCTACTTTAAGGCTTAAAATGACTAATTTTAGAGATGTTAAAATGGTTACTTTAAGACTTAAAAGGTACCTTAACCCTTAAAATAGGTACTTTTTATCACTCAGAGGCCGTTGTACGCGTCACACACAAGTTTTACTGTTGATTTATATGTCACAGGTAAATTTGCACATTCAGAAATGATTCATATGTCACAATGTTCTTTATATATAGTCGTAATAATTTTCTAAAAAAAAATAAAGTCACTATTTCATTTATATAATCGTAATAATAACCATGACAATGCTTGATCTAATAATATGCGCACAACTCATATAAAATACTACTCCCTCCATTTCATTGATAAGGTCCCATAGGGGTTTGGCACGGTTTTTTAAGAAAGTGGAAAAAAGTGGGAAAAAGTGGGGTATAATGGTATTTTCAAATAATATGTAAGTTGTGTGTATGGAAAATTGTGAAAAAGTAGGGTTATTTTGGTAATTTTCGATGAAAAAAGTAGATGAATTTGGAAATGGGTCTTTATAAGTGAAATTTCCGAAAAAAGAAAGTGGGGTTTTATCATTGAAATGGAGGGAGTATGATACATAAAATTAACGAAAAAATAATGAAGAGTTTTAAAAGATAAAAAAATAAAAGTAAAGAAATAAGAATGATACATTTTTTATGAAAAAAAAAAACATAATTTTGTCAACTTATATGAAAATGGTCATAAAAATTCATAAGTGATGTTAATATTGATTTCAAACTCAACAAATTAATGCACTAATTTAATAAATTGCGATCATAATCTACAAACTGATAGAATTATAAATTTATAATGGTGCACCAATTTTTTTGGGGAAGTCTTAAAGTTGTGGCGGTCATTGATTTAATCTAAAAATTGAGAACAATTTCTCAAAAAAAAAAAAAAAATTAATTCATAACATTTGATAAAAGTTTGCACGTTATGAATGGTTTCATGAAATACAAGTCAAATACTAACACTAACCGATTAGTTTTTCTAAGTCGTAACTAATTTGACTTTAGTAAGATCTAGCAAAGATTTTGGGTAGAATTTATTTTAAATTATTATTTGCAACTTTTTATTGTTAAGTTACTAAAATGCCCTTTTAAACTAATTAAATTGAAATTCAAAAATTAAAGAAAAGAATAAAACTATGAGTATTGAATTATTAGTAGAACAAATTGAGTACCACTCGGTGGTACAATTTCATTTTCCTTTCTCAAAATGGGGCTTAACTTATTAATGATCCTAATAACCTATTTTTGAGTTAATTTCATCCTCTTCCTCTATACTACCAAATCACAGTTTCTCTTTCATCATTGCCACATATCGCGCTCACGTTGATTTTTTTCCCGCCTAAATTATAATGCTAATCTACCCAAAATTGAGTCTATATTCATTAATAAAATATCCTAATTACAAAACGCCGCCGCATAAAAATTAGACATCGCCACAAAAAAGATGGTGTATTTACGTTTTTGCCCTTTACTTCTCCTTCTTCTCCTTGTTGTTTTTAATCGTGATTTGATTTGATTTTTTTTTAATTTCGGTGCATTTTTTTGCTCGAAAAAACAAATTTTCTTAAAAAAAAAAATTAAACGTAAATTTATACAATAAACGAAAATTAGGAAAAAAATAACATAACGGAAATTATAAAAAAAAAAAATTAAAATGATTTTTTCGAGTGAAATACTCGAAAAAACTATGGTTTTTTCGAGTATTTCACTCGAAATGTACCTTTTTTTTTTATAAGATCAGTAACATTTTTATTGTAAATGTAACAAGATATCTCAGTTGCTCAGTTGGTTGGTATATCACTTTCTAAGCAATAGACCAAGGTTCAAATCTCATTATGCACAAATGAAGGGAGGGGCAAAATGGTCAAAAACGCGGCGATGTCTAAGGCATATGCGGCGACGTTTTGTACCCTTAATTAATTCATCTATGTTTTGTTGTGTTTAAGCTGTAAAATTACCAGTATACCCTTCATTGATTTTAGGCAATCTATAGAAGATTGAGTGAAATGTAGCTTTTTTTTTACTATTCCAAATTGTTTGATAAGCATAAAATCGATTTTGACGAGATTAAATCCCAACACCCCACCTTTTTAAGTAGCGGGAGTATATTTTATTACTAGCTCTTAATTTGTCGATAGCACGTTTAGTGGCAGTTATTTTGCAATTTTAATAATTGTTTTTTTTTTTTTTTTTTTTGAAAAAGTTGTTGCCAAATAAATCAGGTTGGTTCACACAAGACTATTTTTAGGAGATTAAATTGATTATCTTTTAAATGTAATGAGTTCAATTACCAATTTCAACTTGCTTACTTTGTATTTTGGCTACTTTCAGCGATGCTTAAAATTTACGCAAATTTTTAAAAAAACGATCTTTCATTGAAAAAGTAAAAGGCACGTATATTGATGCATAAAATGTGATTACATTTACGCTACTTGTGACATTATTAAGACGTATAAAAGTGATTATATTATAGTTATTAATGGTTACGATCCGTCTAAATATGGTCACATTTTATATGTCAACAAACCTGTTTGGCACTTTGAAAGACCGTCTTTATCACCCGTCTGAATTTAATTCTAAGTTAGTTTTTTTATTTGCTAGCAATGTAGTCCGTTCAATGAGGTGAACTAAATCACTTTATTAGTTTCTTCTGTAAAAGTAATTGTGATTTTGCAGAAAGAATTAAATCACTTTATTAATCGTGTTTTTGTCTAATTCATTAGTGCACATAT
>JAUEKU010115759.1:0-12703 GCA_032274805.1 Gypsophila paniculata
TCGAGTGATTTACTCGAAAAAACCAATTTTTAAACACATATGGACCGAAATTAAAAAAAAATTCAAATCAAACGACGATTAAAAACAACAAAACGATTCAAAACAGCGATTATCTTGCCAAGAAATGCAGCAAAATTGAAATCAAAAACGAACACAAAAGATGAAAATTAGAGAAAAGAAGAAGAATGAGAGATTTGAGAATGAAGAAGTGAGGAAAAGAAAGTGAGAATGGGAGATGGAGAAGGAGAAGGAGAAGGAGAAGAAGGAGAAGGAAAGGGCAAAAACGTAAATACACCCCTTTTTTTGTGGCGATGTCTAATTTAGTTGCGGCGGCGTTTTGTAATTAGGTTATGATATCTGTCCTGAGTTGGTTTAGTTAACTTCAAATAAATTTATTGCTATTGTTATTAGATAAGATATTTCAACTTAATAAAGAAGGTTTGTGAATGAGGGTACTTTGATAATTTTATGCCTCAAAAATTCAATTCGTGATAAAGTGATTATAGGGACGGAGTATAATTTATCTATGAAAATATTTAGGGGTGTACAATATGTTGTCGCACTTTTAGTAAACACCGTCGTATGTTGGACCAAATCGCCCTTGCCTTGTATTTCTCTAGTTACATTGCATTTTGGAGGAAATTGAATTTAAACTAAATTACCTTGCACAATTACTCTGTTGTATCGGGACGATAATGATGGTTTTCGGGACGATCATGATGGATTTTACGCTACAACTTGATTTACATTTGTTTTTTTTTTCATTAATATTTTAACCTTTTTATGAAAAAATTTATTATTAGCTATTAATACGTGACATTCTCACTACCGCTAATATTATAAACAAATAAAACATGTTTTTACCTTTCCTTTCCTTCTTGCATTATTATCATATTTTCCCCTCTTTCATTTTCTTACTTTGTTTTGTTTTTTTTTCCCTCTTCTCTCTTATTGTGCTCATCGACATTGTAAATTGAAATTTTGGAGGTGATTTTATGGTGCCCTAAGGTAAAATCTTTTGGCCAACTATTTATTTTTGAGGAACTGTTGTTGAATATACTTTGTACGTACGACTAATTAATCGAATATTTCGTTTGAAATATAATGAATAATGAAAAAGTACCCGTCCAACATTTATCGTATTTGGATGTCCAGATTGTCATGTTTTGTATAATCAATTTCAAATATTGTCCAATTTATTTTGAATAGTGCTCATTATATTAATCGCTCTATAAATGAATATGTCATATAGAATACACAAAATAACTATGAATATATTAGTTCTTTGATACAATATGTTATCTGTTGTCTTTTTTGCTATTTATGTCATTGTTTTTTATTTTATGATGATTAAGTATAGAATTGCTTGATTTCCACGTCAAATCATCATCATAATAATAAAAATAATAAACTAGATAATGTTATTGACCAATACGGTTAATAAAATTTTGATAATTTTTTGTGAATTTGTTTGAATTGTACTTACCACTAAAGATACGTAAATTTGTTATATCCATACAAAAATGAAATGAGAAAAAAAAAAACACGTGAACCAATCAAATTCTTTATGAAAATAAGTAAATAATGGCTGTCTATATTAATCAACGATTATATAATAATTTCTTTTTAATTATATACAAAGTACTTATAACTTTTTTTTAATCCAACATCTAGGTGCATCAAATTACAACAACAAAAAAAGAATGAGTTGTTGTAAGAAATCATCTCCAAACAACTTCAAAACAGCAATGTTGAAGGCAATGACCCTAACCACAATCGTGGTTGCGGTCATTGTGAGCCCAATAGAGGGAAAGAGACACTTCTACCTACGAAACGAAGCCACTAAACCGGTCATATTTCGGTGCCAATCAGGAAACGAGGACCTAGGGTACCATACACTCGGACCGGGCCTAACCTATGATTATGGGTTCACTAGCCTAAAGTTTGGGCACTTGTTATACTTTTGCCACTTTTATATGGACCACATGGATCAGATATTCGATGTGTACTCAAATTCGGTTGGTGGCGGTTGTGAACCATTTAAAAATTACCCGGATTTGCCCCACCCACATTGCTTTAATGGGTACATTGAATGGGTTATTAGAGATGATGGATTTCATAAGCATTGTGTGTTTTATGGTGTTGATAATACTATTTGTCAAGATAGTGAGAAAACTTATCTTCCACCTACTAATTATGCCAAAGTACATGAGTGGAAGATTTCAACATCTATTCCAAAAGTTTGACTATAAATATATTGAAAAGTTTTGAAATTTTCATGATTATCATATTTTCATCTATTTATTTGCATCATTATTTAAAACATTTCACTTCACACATTTAAAATGAATTGTTAATTATCCGTATAAAAATGTACAGTACTCATCTCTTTATTTGCGGCATTTAACATTTATTTCATTGGAATTGTTATCCATGTGAAAGTATATGTGCATACTGTTATATCGTATCATAATATCACACCAAATACGGAGTATATATTATATGGCGGTGCTTTTTGTACGGGTGCTATACTAATTTTTAAATAATAAAGTTTTATATGGCTGTGCTTTTTGCACCAAATATCGTTAATTAAGCAAATTGTGAACAAAAAATATAACCACTTATTTAATAATGCTATTAAGAGATCGTCTCATCCAAGATTTGGTTAAATGAAAATAGTCAAAATACCAAAGATCTATCTACAATTCTACACGAAAGTTTGATGTAAAGCGAATTATGAAAAGAAAGTGGGCCACCAAATTTGAATTGACCCAATTTATGAAGTTTGAATTTGTCCCTATTAAATTGTAAGAATGTTGTAGAAATAGACAATGGGTTGTTGTAACGGCCCATATTCATTTCTCTTTATTTGGTCAGTACCAACTCGGGCCCACTTAAAATTTTAGAATATCCGTGTAGAGCTTAACTTCATAGGCCAACCCAATCAACCACATGGCCACATGGGTGCCTTGCACAGCCATGATGCTAACTTCCACGTCGGCCAATGTATCCCTACAAGGCTACAACTAATCATATTTTGGATAACTATCTTATAAAACCGTCTTATAGTAAGGATAGGTCGAAAAGAGATCACAAACGCTCACATACACGATCTCTTTCGAACTAAAAGGTAGTCATTTTAATTTAGTGTGACTATTTAAACACTAAGTGGTCACGTCAAAGTGGTTATCTTTTTTTAATCACAAGTTATCCGTCGACCGTCGTACGTTGTACGATCGTTGTACACAAGACTTCACATATTCAAATTGGTGATATAACTATTAATGATATATAATAAATTGATGAGTTGTCAAAAGCTAATAAAAATCGTGAAATAGTCCTTATTAACTCACATATAAGTCCCACATCGATTGTGTAGGAAAGAATTGTTCACTTTATAAGTAGAGGGATTACTCCTCTCATCGCCAATAGGTTTTGAGATTAAACCCTCTTGAGCTTATCGAGTGGGCTAACTTTCCCTCTTGACGAGTGTGGTCTAGGCCCTTAAATTCACAAAAAATAGATCAAATAGAAAATAAAATATAAAATGAGACGAAAAATCTTAACTGCATAATACGCCGCCACATGTTCTTATGATGTACTCCGTATAAGTTTTGATATTTAGGTCAGATCATATAATGTACTTAGGGCTAGTAGTCCACAAAGTCTCCTAAGTCCTAACTACTTTAAAATGTCACCATATAAAAGTCATATAGGGCAGTTGGGCCGTCATTTCTTCTCATCTAGGATTTGTAATATAACCTTGAAAAGATGTATAAATGGGACGCCTCCTTTATCATATACAAACAACAAGTTTTTCTTGTCCAACTTTTCCCAAAGAGCCCACATTCTATGTCCACTTTTGATTATATCACTTTTAGTGCCATTTGGGGTAGAGTAAGTCTTATAAAAGACGGTCTATCTAATAAAGTGAAAGACAAATTTACTGATGCATAAAATGAGACCACATTTAGACTGATCATGACCATTATTAACTAAATTGTGATCACTTTTATATATCTTAATAATGGTCACATTATACTTAAATATTGTCACGATCAATAAAAATGTGGTCACATTTTATGCATCAAAAGTCCGTCTATCGTGTTAGAAAGTCTTTTTTAAGACTTTTCCTTTGTGGCAATTGTTTTGGCTTTTACTTATAAGAAACACATAGTATGAGATAAGTTTTTTTTTACTATTTGCAATGTATTTAACTTTTGTTTATATTATTATTATCTGTTCGTTTTAAGTTTAAGACGGGTTACTTATCTTAAACCAGAATTTGTGTTTACCTAATCTATCATTTTGATTTCTCTAAATCTTATATTCTTATTACTACTTTTGTTTCAAACATTTGTTTGTCTTCCTATTTTGAGAAGCGACATTAATTGATGTTTTGGAATTTTTTTTGTTTTTTCTCAAAAAAAAAAGGTACACAAATATTGAACATAGAGGTTAAAAAATTATTTAACACCATAAATATTTTTTTTCTAGACCATTTATTTACTTTTTGTTTTGGTAATGACTAATGAGGATAACTGGTACTCTGTATTCTTTTATAAAAATATGATTTGATCCATAAAATTCAACTAAGAGAAAGGATAAAGCGATTAATTTGCATTCATTTTCTAAATAAAGATGTAAACAAATGAGTGACATAGAAACAATATTTTTCATTTATTTGATATACCCCTCAATTTTTAATTTTATTTTTGTTCATCTTTAGTCTGAAGCAAAACTTAGTGTGAAATGTTCTCGTTACCCCATATACATGTGCCCTGGCCTTCTATAAATAATCAACCCTAGGTACAACTTTCATTCCTCTTTTCTACCAACTTTATGAATGCTAGAAAATTTGAAAATTATTCCTACATACAAAGGGAATAAAAAAAAAAGTGTAACATAATGAAGAAGAGGCAAATGGTAGCCAAAAGACAAGTAGAAGAAGAAGAAATATTGAGAAGAAGGTATAACAACAATAATAGTTCAATGGTAAGATATGGAGAATGTCAAAAGAATCATGCAGCTAGTATTGGAGGTTATGCTGTTGATGGTTGCACTGAGTTTATGCCTAGTGGTCCTCATGGCACTTCTAAGGCTCTTTTTTGTGCAGCTTGTTCTTGTCACCGCAATTTCCATTATGCTATGCTGGTTCAAACTGCAGCTTCTTGTGAGAGCTCTTCTTATTAACGTTAGTTTCTCTGTCTTAGTCGATCATCTGTTTCCTTTTTCTTTTGCAAATAAATGCAAATTCGATCACCTTTTAAATCTGACCGTACCTTAGCTATCCTTCTAGCTTGATCATTGGTCTATAAGTGGATGATCAGATTATACTTTTGTACCAAGTTGGCGGTTGATTGATATTATGCTCATTTTTCAAATCAGAAAGTAAACAAGTGACTGAGATATGGGAAAAAAGTAAATGATCGATAGTTGTGTGTGTATATTCATTAGTGAATAATGTATATTAATAATAGGATGTTGATTGATGAATGATTTGCCTAGTAATTTATGTTTTGTGATCTAATGAATGTAAAGGAAGGTTTTAATTTGATGGTTTAATATAATTCATTATGTTGTTTGTGCTAAAGCTTGTCCTTTTTGGGTTTCACACTTTAATTTTAGATGATCACAAATTTTTATATGAACCGTTATATTATGAGAGTACCATATCATCATATACATATATTAGAAATTATACGAAATAAGTATAGTAAGCATTAAACAAATAGTTATGGGATTGAAATTCTGCAGACTAGCTCAAAGTAAATAATATCATACTAATTAATAATGAGATGATGAGTAGCGGAGGCAGTCCGAACTCCGAACATAACACATTCATTATTACCTGGCCTCATTAGAAGATGGCTAATTTAGGTTGAACATGGTGGATAACGTTATTCCAATGATAGTCTTTTACGCATTCACGTCAAATATAATAATTTAAGATGATTGGTACTTCACTTATGAGAAAAATACTTGTCAAGTAGTAGTAGATCGGAGTTCTTGTCAAACAAAAGGCCCCTACAAAGAGTCTCTTCAATGTTTATTAGTTTGCCGTATGAAAACTTGCTAATAATGAATGGATTAGAGTCGCATATACCTTCAACTTATAACGTACTCTTTTGGCTCTTTTCCTACTTTCTTTGAGTACGATTGATTTTGACCATTTATATTATGTCAACAATGCACGAAGGGGCGAATTAAGCGTACTATTGAAAATGATATAGCACCCCCTATGTGGCTGCGCATAGGGATCATAATAAATTGGGTTGGATCGAGATTAACGTGTTTCAATATTAGTCTATTTTTTGTCAATGAATTGATGACTCAAATGATTGATAGAATAACGATTCTATTCTATGATTCCACATCTTTATTACGATTAAAAAATTTGTTACGATTTTCGACTCTAAATAGAATCATTTTAGACTTGTGATTTATAGTTTGAAAATTTATAAAGTTAAAATATTTACTCGTTCCCAAGATCTTATTATTATACAGTTTGATTCTATAATGGTAAATGATACTCCGTATATCTAGTGTTATTTCATCTTTCTTACACAACTATCGTATCAATCCTAAAGGGAAAAAAATTAAAACAAAGAAATTTTTGCAATAATTTGTACTTCAAACCCATAATTTTATGTTTAGTTAACATGTAGAATCTTATGATTTTACAATCCATCCGATATAAACTATCAACTCTAACAAATCCGTTGACTCAAAAACTTAACTACAACAAGTCAAACCCCAATTATATTCAAGGCCGTTCCAAAATTCCAATTTTTTAACATTGATTAATATAGAAAAAATAAAATAAATTTCATGTTTTTAATTCCGTAGCTCCTTTGTTGTATTTTAATTTCACGGTTACAAATTGGGTGCTATACTCTACCATATCCTCAAATACAGAAAATTCCGTCTAAATTTGGATTCTATTGATTAATAACTTATATAAATGGACTCGGATTTGTAAAAACGAGTTTGGGTGCAAGGTTCAAGGATTGGGCTTAGATTAGAAGTTTATATTCGAGTCTATTTAATTTCGATTTGTTATTGAGCTCAATGGTCTCCCTAGCCCTACATAAATTTCAAAACTTAGTTTGTTATTATTGCTTGTGAATTTGTGATACATGTACGTTGCATGAGCAAACTAAGTCTCTAAAGCTAAGCAAGAGTGTTTCTCGTGATTAATTAGCATCAACTTGAAATTACACAAATATTGTCTAAAATCTGTTTCCTCTGAACTATCTGATCACAAACAACCATACACATTTTGAATCAAACGATAAGCATACAATTTCCCAACGACGGTACTTATATGTGTACGTGTATAAGGTTTTCAAAAAAGCGATCTTTTATATTTCATGTAATATTATTTAATTCGGTATGTAATAGTGTAATTATTTATTTATTGTCGATCATATAATTCAAAAATAACAAAAAGCGATTTCTCACAAAAAATTACTCAACAAGCTACGATCAAAAATTACTCACGCTATTAATCATATATTGGTCATATTTGAATTTGAAGTATCTCGTTATACATATACGGAGTATCATATTATATGGTGTTATAAGAGAATTAGCAAATGATATTGTACTATTTGAGTATTATTTACATGGCCCATTTGATCAAGAAACCATACATTAATTAGGTGGACCAAAACCCGCGGATGAAAATAATCCAAATGTTGCCTGATAATGCACGTAAAATTCGTCACAATTTCAGAAACTTAAGAAAGTTATGTTGAAAAGTCACCTGATGATATTTATTACTTCTCCTTAATTCCTCCAATTAATACTCCTCATTTAGTGATTTCTAGCTTAGATTAACTTTTATTCAATTCAATTATTCCTTTATTTTCTTATTGCATGTCATCCTCATTCTTCTTGATATTTATTTCTTTTTTCAATATTTAAAATATAAGATTAAATATTATCTCTTACAAAAAGTGGGTACACTACGCTTTTTTATTGGAATAAAAGGAGTATTTAACAAATCAAAAAGTTTACAATATACAAAGATAATCTACGTTCACAAATATTGAAATAAAAGAATACAACAGTTTATTTTAAACTTGATCATTTTAATCCTTGTTGGGATCACTTCAGTCTTTATTTTAATTATTTTAAAATATAATTATTTTTTATTTATAAACATATCGTTATACATATACAACGAGTCCAATATTTATGTATTCTATGTTAGCTATTAGCTAGGTTGATTAAAAGACACTTTAGAATCTCACTTCCTTTCAAATACTCAAACACTTCTCACACTTTTAAAAAAAAAAAAAAGCTTCAAAAAAAACAACAAAAACAAAAGGGTAGCCATGGAAATAATTCATATGAAAGCTCTATAATCAGTCATTCTTCCTGTAAGTTCTCATCTACCCACTTCTCAAAATCACTTTTTTTAATTACCCTTTTTAGCTTTTTCCATTTATTTCCTTCCTTTTGTTTATTTTTATTTATTTATTTATTTATATATTTCTTATATTATTCCTTATTTATTTACACTCATATTTAATTTTTTTTTTTTTTAAATGAGGTAGTGTGTGTTAGATATAATCTGTTTATAGTTTTCTTTTTTGGGGTTAAGAGGAGGTACGAGGCCAGTACAACGTTTATTGTTCACAATGTCTTCTAACTAATCACTAGGCCAAGACATCTTCGATAAATATATAATGTATATAATGCTATTAAGTGAAAAAGAAATTTATTTATTTGATTATGATTTAATAATGATTTGATTTTGATTTTAGATTTTATTTTTTGCAGGTTATTATGTGTAAAATTTATATAATTGGAGATTTTAGATATGAAGAAATTAAATATTAAGGGAAAGTTGATGGGTTGTTAGAGTTAGTTGGTGATTTGTTAAGCTGCATGTTATAATTTCAGGTGATAAGTATCACATTGTTGAATATTTTGGTCAAAAAAATCATTTATTGTTATGATTTTTGATGGAATAAACAAATTTGGTAACTTTCCATAATTTGTGAAGTTGTTGAAAGTTTATCTCATAGTTTGTGTGGTTTCAAACCCAAGGAAATAGTAGGACTAAACTTAGTGCGGAAGCGATTATTGGATCGTTGTGTTCGCTGACTACCCGCTTAATTTTAGATACAAAAGAAACTAGGTGTGTGGTATTAGGTTTTGTAGAGACAAATTTGTATAGGACAGTAGACGTAGCTCGTCCACGTGATAGGTGCACTACTTAACCCATTTTATTTTAGGCCTATTTGATCTATTGATTCTTGAGCTAAGGGCTTTCTGGTTTTGCTATATATATATAGAGGCAAATTGTTTACGAGTCGTGAAAATCGTAGCTTAAAAGGGTGATCACTTGAAGTGGTCTTAGTAATGGCATGGTGATGTGTTGAGTTATTGGGAGTAGTTAATGATTTATATGTGCAAGGAAGGTAGCTATGTCGGAAAAGACGTTGCGGTCTTCAAGGGTGCTTCTGAGTGTAACAGGATTTTCGATGTTGTTCCTCATATTGTCGTCGTTCTTTCTTTTTCATTCCGTTATTAACCCGTTCATACCATCGTCGGTTTTTAAGTTCATTGTGGTTGGCGATGAACATGATTATATCAAACCCGAGGAAAATGATGAGCCGATTGAGCCTCTTGTTGTACCATTGACACCATCATTGATAGAGCACGTCCATGAAACTAAGGATGACGTAGTGATACTCAAAACTCTAGGAGATAGCGGTTTAAACGAGAGGACAGCCCCTTTGTTGGGGGATGACACCGCTTGTGATAAAAATAAAGCTCTCCTCAGAGTGTATATGTATGATATGCCTCCTGAATTTCACTTCGGGTTGTTGGAGTGGAATGCGGGACCAAATAGAATATGGCCCGATGTTAGTAATCCTAGTCAGGTCCCACGGTATCCAGGTGGCTTGAATTTGCAGCACAGCATAGAATATTGGCTCACTCTTGATCTTCTGTCATTCAACGTTAAGGGAATAGTTAGACCTTGCACTGTCATTAGAGTGGAAAGTCCAAGTGAAGCGGATTTTATCTTTGTGCCATTCTTTGCATCCTTGAGCTACAACCGGTATTCCAAAGTTCACGGTAAAGAGAAAGTTAGCCTCAATAGGAAACTACAAAATCAGCTGGTTGAGTTCTTGATGAGGCGTCCCGAGTGGAGGAAGTCCAGAGGGAAGGACCATATTATCGTTGCACATCATCCGAATAGCATGTTGTATGCGAGAAGGAAATTGGGTTCAGCGAGATTTGTGCTTGCTGATTTCGGGAGATATGTGGCTAAGACTGCTAATCCAGAAAAGGATATAATTGCTCCTTACAAACACGTTGTGAAGACAATCAGCAGTAATGACTCCACACCATTTGAAAGACGTCCGACATTAATATATTTCCAAGGAGCAATATATAGGAAGGATGTGAGTTATCTCAACTTTTTTCCGCTCTACGTTTTTTTTATGCTGGATTTCGTTCCTTAATCGGAAATTACCACTTTAGAATTGGAAAGTGGTAGTTCATTGATTGTTGGTATCTGCTGCTCATACAAGTTTTCTGTACCTTTGAGTGCTCTGACAGTCGTCGCCTCATTTATATCTTTGAAAATTAAGACTAAGATGAAAAAAAAAAAAGCTTCTATGGAGTTTAGATGAGTCGAGTTTTGCAGGGTTCACATTGCATTTCTTCGTTTAAATACCAGTTGTGTTAGTCTCAAATTTTTCATGAGGTGCAATCGCCTCGATGATCAAATAACTTTGGAAATGGAATTTGTGTGAACTGAACGTAATTCTTTCATTTTGCTGACTAAAGGTGAACAGATAACACAATCTGCTTCAAAGTGATCATATGACAAGCAATGGTTGATGGTCTCTTATCACACATCTCTAATGTTCTTACTTTTGTCGTAAGCCATGATAATTGATATCTTCATATTATGAATTTAGTTTTTGCTTTTTTTAAAAAAAATTGCGCAGGGAGGAGTCATTCGCCAGGAATTGTATTATCTTCTCAAAGACGAGAAAGATGTGCACTTCACATTTGGAAGTGCCCAAAGGAGTGGGGTGCGTCAAGCTAGCCAAGGGATGGGATCTTCGAAGTTTTGCTTAAACATAGCTGGAGACACCCCTTCGTCCAACCGTCTTTTTGATGCCATTGTCAGCCATTGTGTCCCAGTAATTATCAGCGATGACATCGAACTTCCGTACGAGGATGTCCTAGACTACTCTCAGTTCAGCCTATTTGTCTGGGCATCTGATGCCGTGAAACAAGGATACTTATTGAATCTTCTTCGGGGAATCCAGAGGGACGAGTGGACGAAGATGTGGAATAGGCTCAAAGAAGTTGCCCATCATTTCGAGTATCAGTATCCCTCTCAACCAGATGACGCTGTTGACATGATTTGGCAGGCATTAGCGCGGAAAAAGTCTGCTGTGAACATGAACCGTACTGAGAGAGGATATCGAATGCCCTAATATCTCTCCTTATCTCTCAGATAAGTCTTGAAATCTTGGCTTTTCAGTGAAAATTAATGAAATGTAGATCACACAGTGTTATTTATAGTTGCGTAAGTTCGCCCTGTTTAACCTTTAACATGTGTGCCAATTGCCTTGCCTTGATTTTTATTTGTTTTCATTACGTGATCTTTATATTGAGGTAACGACGTAAAGCACACTTGCCTTGTTGAGGACTGACATGCACTAGTTTGACGTTTTAGATTGACAGAGAATAGATTAGGTGGCTATGAAAGGATTCGGGAAGGTGAGATGTTGTCGGTCTTTGTTTGGGAAAGTAGCACCTGAAAGACTTAGCAATGATTTAGTGATCTGGGAAAAACAAATTGAAGATATAGTCTTTTTTTTTTCTTTTGACAAACTCGAAGATAACTATGACCTACCCTGGATGTTTTCGTAACTGTGAAGTACAGAGTATTATAGAGTTGAACAAGGAGATCTCGTATGACATACCGAGTCGACTCTTAACTATGATGAGGATCTATGATGATAAGGTTTGGTATACAAAATGGAGACGGTATGGGCTCTTAGCGTAGCTTTGAACCAAATGTAAACCGTCGAACGTGCGCCCGGTATGACCATACAAAAGAGACTTTCCTACGAACAAACAAAAAACGATATGATACTATAATTGCTGAGCTTTCTCTTTAGTGATGCTCCTACACGCATCATTTAGCACCTACAGTTGCATGTTATGACCTACCTTAGCCTATGCCAAAAATGTGAGCTCCCCATTTCAGAGGAATGCAGCCTGGCACATATCAGCATCTATTGTGAATCGGGTCTGATCCCCTAGGAACTCTCCGCTTGCTCCATCGATCCGGGTTGAACACCTTCGGAGGATGGGGTGCTGGTGCGGGACTAGGCGAGCGAATAAGGTCATCTAGGGAAACCCGTTCTAGAATCCTCGACCTTCTTCCAAAAATGGAATGACTTCTGCCCATGGCGTCCATGCAATACACCTTGTTTGATTGTATAGCAATTAGGAATGCTAGACATGATAAAAGGATAACAAACGCTTTACGAGTAAGACACCCCATTTATCGAGATTTCGAGGGAAGAGCAAATATTTGTGATAGATATGTGTGGTGATGACACAAAATGTAGGTATTAAGATGAAGGTTATAAGTATGTGATGTGATGGAGAAGATTTGAGGGAATAAAGCAAGAGGAATTGGGGACCTAAGAAG
>JAUEKU010115869.1:0-12703 GCA_032274805.1 Gypsophila paniculata
TTATTATTATTATTATTATTATTATTATTATTATTATTATTATTATTATTATTATTATTATTATTATTATTAACTAAATTGAATTGAATGGTGCTGAATGATACTGAACTGAACTGAACTGAAATTAAATCCAAAGGAATAAAGCCTACGTCTCTTATTGATGATTTCTTTTCTAGAAATTCTAGAATAACATTAGGGCAAAAACATATTATTATTATATTATATTTGTCTCACACCAAAACAAAACATGAGATTGTTTCTAAAAAAAAACAAAAAAAAAACACACACACATAATATATGAGATTAATTAATAAATGTTACCCACTTTAAAATAAACTAAAACTAAACCATTACTACCAGTCTACGAGTCGTCATAATTAATAAAATCGTTTCCCATCAAAATTTCGTTTCCTAAAAAACGAGAACTAATTTTTCATATGGATTAGAATTAGAGAATCTTTTCCAAGCATGCTCAACACCAAAGTTGCACCCAAAGGATAACTGGAATTCTTCATGAACTTGGCCCAACCCTTGTTGGACTGGCCCAATGTGCAATATGCGCTATGGGCCGGCGCCTTAAGGTCCACATTTCTCCATTGGCCCGTTTGTTGGTCCGATAAAATCACCGTATAGTAATTGTTTTTTTTTTGAGGAACCCATAAAGGGTCCGTATAGTAATTGTTCTGATTTCATCAATTAATCTCTTTTTTTCTCTTGGTAAATCATCGTACATTTTTCCCCTAAACTCGTATTGTGCAAATTTTAATCCTCCTGTATCTAAATTAGCAATTAGAGGATTATAGATTTGATGTAGGTACATCAGATTTAAGTTTCTGAGTTTAATACTATACTTTCTGAGTTAATTTATAAAGATTCTGAGTTTGTGCAAAGGCTTTGTAAAATGCTCAGAAACTTTGCTATAAAGCTCAAAATTTTTTCATTTGGATGCAGTACATCCGATGTACAGTCCTTTTTTCCCTAAATTAGTCACCTCAAAACCTATCTTTTATTTTCTTTCAACTTTGAAACTAATAATATTGTCTAGATTTTGTTTTTGTGTTTTCTTAAGGTGTTAATTAAGGTGGCTGTATATATAGTACGAATAATGGACCATAGATTATAAATTTCGTTATTTATTTTGATATCATAATCTTAGAATTAGAATCTTATTATATTCATATGTAAATTATTTGGAACTATGAATATTTATTTTATTAGACTGCATATATATATATTTTAAATAAATACGACCTTATTTAACTGAATATGAAAGGTATTAAGGTAATGATATATTTTTGCATGGCTAACCATATTATCCATTGTGACAATATGTTTGCGAGATCATTGGTTTTCTATAAACTATTTTAGATTATACGGAGTATTATTAGATGTCATAATATATTCTGAAAAATAAGAAAGAAAATTGCTTTTGAGGGCAATATGATATCAAAAAAAAAAAAAAAGTTTTACAGTCTAAAAAAAAAGCATGTTTAGAGGAAAAGTATTTTTATTGCCAAAATATAGTTTTTGTACTCCGTATGAGCTTAATTATATTCTTAACTTAAATTTAAGATAGTGCGATAGTCCAAAGCTTGTTGTTATAGTGGTATTGTTAAAGTCAATTTTTATACTTACTTATTTACTTTTTGGTCTTTACATTATTTTATGATTTTGTTATAAAATGACGTAAGGAAGTCTTACCATTTGAACTAACGCTTTTTCTATATGAAATCAATTTGAAGTGCTTTGATGGGTAACATCAGGAAATTTTATAATGATAAATAGTAATCCCTCCATTCAAGACCAAACACTATGTCCACTATTCACAACTCAAGTGAAAATCGATTATTCTCGACAATCTATAAGAGTAAATATAGTCATGTGAGACGAATTAACGCCCATATTAGGGAGTACAATAATTTAAGAATACAGTACATTTCAAGTAATTTGGTGAATGTGATATTATTAGTGCACTTAGAGAATATGCACAAGAAGCGACCTAATATTACACTCACAAATTGCGGCATCGGATCAGTTTTTCTTTTTTTACTTTACATTAACTGATCAAACTATTGCTCACATATTTGCAATGCCTAACTATATGTACATTGAAATAAATGATAACATAAAAAAAAAACTTGTATCCTGGTACTACATCAGGATACAGATTGAAAAGGCTTGTATTTGGCAAGACTAACAGAAATTCCTCTGATGGAAGCAACGGCGGCCGATAACGATACGAGCAAGCAAGCAAAACTCAACATCTGCAACCACATCCATTTTATCGAGAATCGTCGAATCTTGGCCTGCACTATATACATCTCGATAGGGAAGAAAATGGTAAGCGGCCAAAATGAACATGCGCCTAAAAAACCTACAATGTCATTGAAAAATGGAAGGAGCATTGCTACGACAGTCATGACGACAACATATAAAGATCGCCATATCAATCTGAAGAAACTTATATTGTAGGTACCACACCCAGGGATGTTGATGGGATATTCGGTGGTAAGGAATTTGTTTTCCGGACATCTCGTAGTACATTGTGATTCTACAAACTCGAACAGCGGCTGCACAAATACCTGTCACATCCAATACAAAATCAGCACTCAAAATCAACAACACGTCGTCTTATTTAAGAAAATGTGAACGACGTAGTGTATATATTTTGTGCTATGACAACTTGTCATAAAATAATAGTTAGGCTGTGCATTTTGCTTTTGTTTTACTCAAACCACTTAACCTGTCTTAAGTTTAAGACGGATATAAACAACAGTAGTACCTGGTAAGCACCAACAAGGTGAACAACAATGAAAACATTAGCAATAGCAATGAGCCAATATGGTTCATAGAAACCGAACCCCGTTAAGAAGTTGCCCGGTGCATCGTTTCCAAAGGCAGCATAACCCACAACACCACATAGCATGTAAAAAAATGTTGTAATCATAATTCCAAGTGATGACGCTTTCTTCATCACTACATTCTCGGGTGCGCCTTGTTTAAGAGTATCCTGTTCACAATTTGTACAATTCGATTTGGTTAGTCAGTGACTTTTATTATAAATTTTCAACGCCATATTAATTATTTGAAATCGAGAGGTAAAACTAACCTCACATATATATAATTGATACTCGTATTATGTATCTCAATAGAAAGCGATTATGCATGATTTCAATTTTCAAAATCAAATAACGTACTTGTCTTCAATACAATTATTTTAGTGTTTCAAATCTTTTTAAATACAACTCCGTAAATTATTTAACTAGAGTAGTTATTGAAGACAAATAATATGCGTATGATATTATTCCAACAAAACAACTGCAATCCAATTTTCTAATTAAATAACGGAATTTGTACTCCTTTAGTATCTTTTTCTCTATCTTTACAAAGTCATTCCAACACAATTGCAAACACGAAATTCGAACAAAATCATAGTGAAATACTTACTTGTACTTCAATGAGAACCATAGAAAAAGCATAAGCAAAGGCCATGTTTCCCAAAGCCGTCATAATGTTCCAAATCTTTTGTTCTTTTGTCACGTCTACTCCAATTTCAACTCCGGTTAAATGCGTTCTAGCATGACTTCCACCTATGATAATATAACACCACACATCTCATTTAATTTTATTCGTGAATTAATAAATTATTTCAACCTTTATTATATACTCTTGAACTTACCCGCAACTTTGGCAATGGAGAGACCGATACCAATGAAGGAATATCCGAAAGATGTTACAGCCGCGATAATTGACAATATCGAAAGCTTATGAAAATTTTGGAGCTGACACAAAAATAATTCTATAGCTCCGAATATTATTATAAATTTATTGTTTCCCAAGTGACATCCGGCTTGATGTCCCTCCTTATGAAAGCATACGGCTCTTTTGATCGCCCTATAATTTAATTTTAAGTTAAATAATAATAATATAGTCAATTCTAAGTATAACAAAGTTAATAGAATTATTGCATGTAATTAAATTCTTACGCCATGCTTATAGAAGCAGTAATAGTATAACCTATTGACACTCCTATGAAATTTGAATATTGAGCAAGCGCGCAGAACTTAAACTTTGTCCCACCTGTAAACATAAGGTTGGAAATTTTATCAAACTTATCACATTTGTTTATGTCTTAAAAAAAATCGTAAAATTTGATAATTTGATAATTTTTTGATAATTCGTAAAATTTGATAATTTTTTGCAGGGAATTCTCTTACGATACTCTCTCGAGTTATGACAGATTTTCCTAGGTACCCCTCATTTGAAATTTCATTCCATGGTACCCCTAAGTTATGGTTTTTTCCTAGTGTACCCTTCTTTCGTTTTTCTGTTAAAACTTGAGCCTATGTGTGAAGAATCCCTATAGTGGTAACCCACAAGTGAGAGTCTCGTATTAATTGTGGAAGGAAAAACTGATCAGTTTATAAATCAATGGCATGGGTTAGTCCTCCCATCACCATGTGATTTTGCGGTGAAACTTTATTCGACTTGTAAATATGGACTCACTTTCTGTAATGTTACAAAATTGTGCACGTTATAGATTTATGCATTTTAGTTTTATTCAAACATCTAAAGAAATGAGGTATGTGTTAGTTTTAGACGACCTTTACTTTGTACTCCGTACAACATAGCGCATGTTAACCTAATCAAAAGTACACAATGCACATATTGTATGAATATGTACCTAATAATTAATGACAATCAATGAGAGATCCATTGTACAACGTACAATGGTCTCATACAAGATTTTGTCCAATTCCTGTACACAATGCGTATGTTAACCTTTCTTTTAGAAAGTAATCCTCTTAACATACTCCGCACTAAACTAATCCATTCATGGCATCAATCCAACCCCAAAACCACAAAAATAAATTGAAGACATTATTATAAATAAATGTATATGATTATCGTAATCAAACAATTTTACCTAAAAAATTACCTACGTTTCATCCAATTATAACAAAATAAATAGTACCATGATTATGACAATTTTAAAAAATGTACCTAGGATAGATTGAACAGCTTCTCTATAAGTGTAATTTCTCTTCCCAGTAGCCTGATTTCGGTAACAATCAGCCTGTAATGTCGAAGCGTACCATGTAACAACCGCGAACACCATTAGAATAATGGGCCCCGCGATCCAGCCCATTTGCGCCACAGCCCATGCCAACGACAGAACCCCCGACCCAATCACGGCCGTTATAATATGGGCACTTGCTGTGATCAATGTACCTTTGTAACACGATAAAACCGTAACATGTCATGATCGATGTTATTATATATATAAGCTTGAATTTTCTAAAGAACAAAAGAGGACCAAATTGAAACCTACGTGACACATATATGATTAATTAACACGACGATTATCTTAATGACCTAATTAATTATAATTTCGCAATAAAACACGATGAATAAATAAATATAGAGATAGACAAAACCATTTCGTTTGGGTTTTCCATCATCGTCGAAATCAGATGAATTAGCTACATTTTCATTTGTAAATGCTTCGCTCATGATTTTTGTTTCGGCTTTTGATGAATTGTTGGTTTCTTAAAGACGAATAAAATCTATGAGATTCAAGATTCTAAAGGAATTATAAGAAGAAGAATAAAATTGTTAATTGTGATCCAAAAAATGTTTTATTTATTACTATAACTTAAATTTGGAGATATTTTTCCCTAGCTTTTCTCCTTTGTTGTTGAGATGTAGGGGTGTTATTTTTGCAGGTAGATTTATTTTTTGAACATTATTATGTTGATCAAATTGTAGTAACAACGTAGAACCTTCGGAGAGTAAGAGAACATATTATTCGTGTGATCGAAACAATATGATCAATGTGTCGACTTAGAGGCTTTTATTAAAATTTTTTAAAAGAGAAAACGTGATATGTGTAATATAATTGTTTGATTGCCACCAAAAATATAAAAAATTCATTTGAAAATACAAATTTAAAGTGTTATTTAATTGCCACAAGTTACTTGAAATAAATTCTCTTATAATTTGTTCATCAAAAATTTAGAAAATTTTCTACTGTCCCAATAGAGCTGTAATAAATTACCGATGGAATTATAATTCTTTTACGCAATCAAACGAATTTTTCCGAATCTCTTGTTTTGCATGAAATATAAATCAAGGGAATTACAAATTTATATTGCATTTTTTTTATAATTTTGAGAATTTACAAGATATGAATATCATCTTTCGAACACATATCATAACAAATTAAGTTCAATTTCTAACCCAATAATCTTTTACTAGACATTTTTTTTTATAATAGTCCTTTTAAACTTTTATTAAAACATACAATAGATGTTTACCAATCCAAATTTTTTTACTCAATCCATTTCGATCATTTATTTACATTTTATTTTGCACAAAGATAAAATAAATGCAAGAAAATACAAATATAGCCTTAGATAGAGTAATACACAAATGAATTTATGTAGAAAGTTTTTAGGACATAGTTGTCAATTAGTATAATAAAAAAATTTGTAAAAAGAGAAACAAAAAAAAAAAATCGAATTACACTAAAATAAAATATCGAAACGGAGAAATATATCTCCCCATAGAACGGTCTAATAACCCCACAATCAGCTATACAAGCGAAAATTTATACTCCGTATTTACTTCCTTATAAATAGACTTTTTCTAAAATTACTCTCTTATATAATTTTATTTTTTAATTAGTCACTTTTAATCTATAAGTTGTTCCTATGTTCATTCTCGTTCCAAGAAAAGTGGAATATTCCATCCTATTTATACATATTTATGAAGCTGTTAAATGGGTCGAAAAATTTAATTTTTATTTGACCGAAAATAAACTTCGGCCCCGTATCCAATTACATAATCTTTCCGAACTAGTCGGGAGGAGACGGTCTCACAAAAACCGAAAAAACGGCCCGCGGAAGCGACAAGAGGCAATTCCAGTCAGTCCGCCATTGATAGTCTTGTTCAACCTCAAAAGCTTCAAAACCTTCAACAATGGCGATTTCTCTGAACAAAATCACCAAAATGCCGAGCATTTTCGCAAGACAGAAGAAGAAAACCTCCATTATAGTGCTCCGAGCTTTCTCCAACCAGTCTCGCGGCACTCTCCCTCGTTTCTTCTCTCCCACTCTTCCGTCTTCCTTGGTTGTTTTTCTTTCTTTCTCTCCGTCTCCTCCTATTTTTATTAACACAAAGTCTCAAATAAGACGGTCTGTGAACGCTCACGGCCCCTTCATTTATATTTACTCTTACTGTTATCAGTAATTCAGTATAGTGATTCGTATTGCCGATTGATTTTATGATGGAGCTTCGTTTAATATGTACTTATGTAATGTGAGCTACTCGTTATTGCCAATTGATTTTAGAATGAAACTTCGTTTAGTATGTCGAGGCTATTTTTGGTGGATTTAACTCGGTGTCAGAGCTTATGGTTTCCATATGATTTGATGCTGTTTAGAGTGATTTTAATCTTCACATGTGTTGTGTGCTTTGCATATTGATTAAAGAGGAGAACGTTTACGTTTCGTAAACTAATTTAGTGCTCATATAGCCAATTGAATTGAGTACTTATGTAATGTGAGCTATCTTTTATTTGTGCTCGTGTGGTCGAGGCTGTGTTTTCGTGGATTTAACTTGATGTTAGAGCTTATACTTACGATATGTGTTGGATGCCTTGAAACTAGGTGAGGATTGTGCCTTTATTTTGCAACTGTTGGAGAACGAGGGGGAGTGTAGAGAATAACTCCAACCGACCTTACATTGTTGAAAAAGAATAACGATATCTGTTCCTAAACCAAGGAGCTACTCGTTCTATTTCCAATTAATTGTACGATGGATGCTAACCTTACATCGTTTAAAAAAATAAAATTAAAGGTTATCTGTTCGTACGCCAAGGAAGTACTCTTTCCATTTCCAATTGGTTGTACGATGATGCTTCGTTGGACTGTGAAGTGGAGTCTTCTCCTTCTTCTAGGAGTGACCTAAGCCATTTTTCATGTACGGAGCATGTGACATCATTGAAGACGTCTTCTAGAAGTAGTTTTACTTTCCTGGGAATGGGCGAGATACATTTAGTGTGAAATTGTAATGTCGTATAATGATGTGCAGCGTGCTTGCCGGTTGCTGTCCCTTAAATTGAGGTTTATTTTCAATGCTAAGCTTGCTATTTGGCATTGGCATAATCATGGTATAACACAATTTGAGATACGTTCTCTAGGTCGAGGTCGAGGTCTTACCAATCTTTAACCGAACATCACTTTTAACTGTGGATTTAGTGAATGATTTAAATTAATGCTTCGTTGTAGTTCTTATTGTTCCCCTTTATGAGTTGTATGGTGTTGTAACTTGTAATCTTACTACTTGCACTTTTATGTGAGTCCAGGGTGGTGTAGTACGAGTTCAAGGAGATGAGTTTTGGCATATGACTAAAGTTCTCAGGTTGAATGTGAACGATAGGTAACTATATATTCCCTAATTTCCTTACTAGCCGTCTTCTTTATTAGTGGTGCTAAAAACCTTGCTCAAAAGTGTTAGAATATGAACATTTTGTTATATATTCGGGTTCTAGTTCGCTGTAGCTAAACATGCTGCCTCAATACAGTCATACTCGAGAATACGAAGAGGAGGAATGTTTAAGTTTTCGGTTCTCTCTGTAAAATTTATAGACTTTATGCTGGAAAAGGAATGTTAAAGTTTTCGGGTCGGTGTTTGTAACTTTTATTATTCAGTTTGGAGGTCTTTGTACCCCTGGTCTATTTGATGTGTACAGTTTAGCCTTTCCTAATTCCTATGTTAGACCGTGGTTGCCTAATTACTTAATTTCACTCTCGATATGCTCTTAACTTCTGATTGAGGGCCTTTGTTAACCAAACTATCAACAAAGTAAAAGATGCACCGATCAATTTGTCACTTGTTGAAATTCACGAGGCACTAAAGAGTTCCAATTTTTCTGTGATCAGTTGTTTTTCTTTGAAATGCATCTAATCGGCTAATTCTTATGTTGTCTTTCTGATCATCATATAATGCAAGGATAGAACTTTTCAATGGAAAAGGATGTTTGGTGGAGGGTGCTATAGAAAAGGTTGATCGGACAGGGCTTGATTTTGTTGCAGTTAGAGACTCCATAGTAGTACAACCTCGTGAACCACAATGGGATGTATTCGCAGCTTTTGGTGAGTTAAAATTCATTGGTTGGCTTCAACATATCTTCTAGTCTTGGTTGGCGTCATTGCTTCAACACATCTTCTAGTCTTTTGTTCAGTCATGTCATGCTCAAATGGTTTATTTCAGGGACACTGAAAGGTGGTAGAGCTGACTGGCTTGTTGAGAAGTGCACCGTATGTCCCTGGCAGCTACGCTTATGTCTTTTTAGATGTGAATTTCCTAATTCCTAAACTATTTTCTAGCCCTGATATATTATGTTTCAAGTTAACCTATAGGTGTAAGATAACCTTGTACTACTGTTGAGTAAACCATTTTACTTCACTAATTTTTTGTTCCATTTCACTGTTGATTCTAACTACTCTGCTCGTTCAATAAAGTTTACTCAACTGCTGAAGTAATCAGAAATCATGAGTGGAATTACTCTAGTTATGTTCCAAAAGATCATTTTTAACATTAGTTGCATTTTTTTTGTTGGAATCTAGGAGCTGGGCGCTACTAGTATAACCCCACTTTTGACAGAACGTTCTCCATTGATATCAGAAAACCGGGTTGACAGGTTACAGCGTGTAATACTTGCTGCTACCAAACAGTGTAAGCTACATTTTACTAATTTTTGTCTTTGTTTACTACTTTTTCGGAGTCGCAATGAGAAGCTAGGATGGATTTTCTATAACTGTTTTGATTTTACTTCACCCCGGAGTAAATGCTAAGTTCTGCTACTTGCCATTTTCAGGTCAACGACTGCATGAAATGACTATTAATCCTCCTATGAAAATTCACAGAATCGCACCTGTGGTAGGTTTCTACTACCAACTACCAACTTCATTGAAACTATATGAAATATTTACCCTTTGAATATGCACTACAAGCACTAATTTCTTAGCTATCCGCAGCACTTTTTTAATGTTAGTTATGGATGGGAAGTGCTAGCCAATCGAAGATATCTATGTAAAACTTGTACTAATTGTGTAACTTCGATTTTATGTATTAGTTTCTCAGTCAACTAGCCTTTGTCAGTTTGTCATCGAGTTCAGCGGGCTTGATATGTCCAAAGACTAACACACTAGGATGTGTTGTCAACATTCTCCACACATGTCATTCACGGATTCTATTTTGGTAACATCATTCATGGGGAAGTCATTGCCAAAATCACAGGTTATTCTATTCTTGGCTTGTCACCAAGTTCTGAATGTCAGAGCAACATGGGATAATATTATGGAATCAAGGGTGTAGGCCAATGGATTATTCCGAATGTCTCTGGTCTTCATTGTAGCTTGTCAGTAAGTAGCGATACTGTGAAACTAATATTGTCAGTCCAAATTTTTGCCAAGAGCTCTGTGCATAAGGCGAGGCTTATATAATATTGTGATCTACAGTAAGGTTTGCGTGTATAAATGGGGAGCAGAGTCTTGCTAATTTCTTTCATCTTGCTGCCTCGAATTGAGTTTTAAAGTTTTGGTAAAACCCTACAAGTAAATCCCGCAAATATTCAATTTCTTATATGAAAAAATTTCATCGGATGACGAGTGAATGTGTGACCAAATATACTCAATGGTAACTGTTTCTCTGAAATGTTCAGAAATTTTGATCTGGTTGTTGTAAATGATGTAGCGTCTAGTTTCATTAATCAAATTTTGTACCAATAGGTTGCTGGATCAAAGTTATCTTTCGTTGCTGCTGCAGAAGCCACCCCGATTATCAGTACATTGAAATCATCTGTCATAGAAGCTAGAGGCAGTCTTATAATTGGGCCAGAAGGAGGTTAGCTCTTATTCCTCTCCCATCATATTTCGTAATACATTAATGCCTATTCAGATCTGAGTTTATGTACATTCGTTGCAACTATATTCAATTCACCTAGTTAAGAATGCAAATAATCTGCATCTTTACTGACTAGTGACTTCACAACAAGATATGATCATCAATTTTTCTGTAATTAATATGGATTACGGCAATGTATAATTGGAAATTTGGAATGGTTGGGTAATAAAGAGAATAAAGTCAAAAGTAAAAGTTTTTGTGTATATTGGAAGTCCTGCTACAGGGACGGGTTGAATCAATATTCGTCATTCTTGGAAGGTCTATCCTCAGTGACCCTGTGTATTGCAGAATGAGGTCCAGTCATAGACAATGAATGTTTGTTTTATGAACGTTCCTGTGCTACTCAGCTAGTTCCAATTTAAGTCGGATTGTGTATAAGAAGTTTTTCTATTATCAATGATGGAATAAAGCATAATGTTTCACGAAATCACACTTCTAACTGTGAAATAGGTCTAGAATTTATAACGTGGATTTTCATATCATTGTTCACCTGCAAACAGCCTTCATGTATGTTGTTAACACATAGGTAAGGCAGCATATATATCCGACCCTTTATTCACCGCTGGCAGGAATGTTTTAGACATGGGGATAACGATGTTAATTTCTTGATGTTGCATTAGGCTAAAAAAAAGCTGGATTTATGTTAGTGCTCATATGTTACAGACCTCACCGAAGAAGAACTGAGAATGATCAAAGAAGCTGGTGCGACTGCAGTAGGGCTCGGACCGCAACGCCTGCGGGTTGAAACCGCAACGATAGCACTCTTAGCTACACTCATCATGTGGTCGGATTCTCAGCAGTGAGCTCACAGTGAGTTTTCTGAACCTTTCAACTGTCGTTAAAATTTTCCTACGAAATTACGTTGAAAATGCTCAGGAACGTTGAATCTCTTGGAATCAAAGAAAATGATTGCGTTGTTGAATCTCGTTTGATCCCATACTGGAATATAATCAAATTTAAAGTGACCATGTACTCCATACATGTCTACTCAATTACTCATCACTAATAATGCCTCACATTTCTCCCAAATTTGCCTAAATTAAATGTAAGCATTTAATCAGCAACTCTCCTAGCATAGTATGTAATCCAAAAAAGGGAGAATATCAACTAAAATCATTTAAATTTTGTAGTATTTGATTATATTACGATTTTTTACTATTTTTTTTATAATTACAAACATTTTTAAGTTAAAATTATTCAACTTAAATATCTCGGTCTTTATTATGGTAAATATTTGGTCGTCGATATAAAATTTTATGGCCTAATATATTTTGGATGCTAATTGTTATTGGTTGATCTATGGACAATTTCATTTTACAATGATTCATGTTAGACGACCCCAAATAAATTTGAGTCTTTGACTTTGTTATCGTTGTAATTGTTATAGGCCGATATTATCCTAACTTTTAGTCAAGTCGTTTTATATAACATTTGTGAAATTGAGTATAGTTGTTTATGGACATCCCCTATACATTAAATCCCGCCTAGCCCGACCTAGATAACTCGTGAACTCGTTCAAAACCCACCTACCTACGTGAGCCGTAGAATACACATTTGACCGAGCCATAAAGTGCTAGTGCATAGTAGACCCGACCCGAACCTAGCCCCAGTCCTCGCATGTTAGATGCCTAGATCTTAGCTGAGAGTTGACTCACACGTAACTCAAAACTCAAACCATGAAATAGACGTTAATTCAACATTAACTCCCACGCAATAAATTTTTCCCATTTTA
>JAUEKU010116090.1:0-12699 GCA_032274805.1 Gypsophila paniculata
TTATTATTATTATTATTATTATTATTATTATTATTATTATTATTATTATTATTATTATTATTATTATTATTATATAGCTTTATTTCTCTAACTTTATAAGATTTAGTTTTGTTATAAAAAGCTAAGGGAGCTCTTGGACCAGGTCAATTACACCTAACTATTTATGATTATCACATTTAACTTTATTCTCATCATTTTTGAGTTCTACTATTAACAGATCTCAATATCTTTACAAAACAGTTTTGTACGTTATAAAAGGTAGCTTAAAGTCGATAAACGTGAACTATTTGGCGAACTGGTAATTAAGTTATAAAGGATAATAATTATAACTTGAGTTCAAATTTTAACCGTAACTAACTTGCTATTTAAGTAGTATAGAACAACATTTCGTTTCGGTAAATGTAATTTAACCCTATTTGTTCACTCTTTTGCCTTTTCCCATTTATACAACAAACTACCTACTCAAAAAACAATAGAAAGGATTATGGCAAGTGGTCTAATTTGAGATTGTTGTCAAGACAAAAAAAAAGATCAACGGATGCTGCTAGGATGCTTCGGTTCTTTTACAATACATTACGTAGTTCGAATTTGCGCAAAATGCACCCACAAATTACTCAATTTCTACTTCTGGTTTTCTTAATCATTCTAAAATGAATATATTATGAAAGATTCTTTCCGTAAAAGTTATAAGTTATTAAATATTTGATTTCCTAAAGTATTTATTCAAGAATCATTAACATGTGTCGACTGTCGAGTTGCATACGTTAATAATTTATTCTTACTCTTATGATGATAACTATATTGTAAACGCATCATTGCAATATATCAAAAATCTCATTTTTTTCCTTCTTGTAAGAAATTCGATATTGCTTTTGTATTTAATAAATATGTGTGATATATAAAATTTGACAATTTGCGATTCTATTTTTAGTAAATTGTTGGAGATATGTCGAGATATCGATATCTCGACATATCTCCAACATAAATTATTCAAAATAATATAAAGTATTTAATTTGTAAATATAAAGAGTGAAAATAAATTGAACCGCGCAGGTGGTGAAAATAAAGGTAGTCACAACTCATATAAAAGTGAATTGAAGAGTCAAAGAGTGGATTAATGAGAATAATATTCATCATGAGTAGTCGAGGAACTCCATAGTTTTAGTACCAAAGATATGTGTCCACACATTATATGAATTGTAACTTTGTAAGAGGTCATTTTCGTCAAAGTTTCTAATTAGGACACTTTCTAATCTTTTTACATGATGAATATTATTCTCATTACATGATAATGCGGTTAACAGTGTCACAACTTCACAAATTAAATCTAGCATCATTATTTCTTTTCTATTTTTTTTTTTGTTTTGCGGAGATTAAGATGTTTTATGGAAAATAGGATTATACATCTGATGTACTACATCAGATGTAACTTTTTTTAGTATTTTTTAATAAAGATTTTGAGTAATAAATAAGTTTTTGAGCTTTTGATTTAGTTTCTGAGTATTTACTCAGATTCTCTAAAAAAATACTCAAAAAGTTTACATCTGAGGTAATACCTCAGATGTATAATCCATGAATTGATGTTTTATTACGCGTGTGGATCCTCTGTCCCATTTTGTATCTCATACATCTTTGTTTTTGATACATGATCAATTCAGAATAATTTAGAAATATGTTTAGCACATAAGATATGAGGTGTCAAAAAACTCTACAAGAGAATGACGATTTAGCTACTAATTTAGCAATCGACAAAAACTCAATCATTTAATTTAGCAACTAATGTTGAGACAAAAAATATATTTAGTCTCTATTGGAGACCAAACCAAAGTGATATCTAATTACGTCGCTATTAAAGATATTAAATTAAACAAAAATGATAACAAATTTAGTATTTAATTTATGTTTTTAGATACGGAAATTCGTCAGTAGATAAAGACTTTTTACTCCCAAAAAAATGATAAATCTATATTTTACCTATATTTTATATAATCATTTTCCGTCATTTTACATATATTGTTGGCATTTTAGTGCGATTTTCATTACATTTCATCCGAGAACGGCTCACTATGATATTGTATTATTATTATTATTTGCAGGATGGAGTATTTTACATTAAAAATTGACGACAAATTGAGACTCGACGTTGAAAGCGCGCAACTCGAAGATGGATCAAATGAAAGATGAATTTCGACCCATATTATTCGTTATTGAAAATCTAATGTGGAATTTAGTAAAGCGTTAATCGATGACTTGATGCACTTCTACTTAATTAACTTCTATTAATATTAATTATTTCTTTAGTAGTTAATTAATTAAAAAATAATGATGGAAGGCCAAAAAGCCCATTGTTTGGGTTGAGCCTAATAAAAGAAAACAGAGCTGCGTCATACTGGGGCTACTTAGTTAAATAATGCCAACTTTTTTATATGAATGCAATATTCTATAATACAGTTGTACAACTATATACCAAGTATACTCAAAGTAGTCGATATAATGTCATTTTACTATTAATCGATCACCAAATGAAAAACTAGGTTGCTTAGACTACTTGAACATATAAATTAATGTCCTATTTTTCATGTACTATCACTACTATGTACGTACGCACTTTATTAAAACAAATAATAAAGGCTCGAAGAACATGGGAATAAATACGACTAATGTCCAAAGTCAACCAAAATTGACGTCAAAACTATCATCATCCACTCAAAATATTTTTATTTACATTATGTAACAATTTAATTCGAATTCAAGACTTTTATTTCATCCGCGATTACGTTTATTATCATAATCATAATCATTAATTATTAAATGATGAATTCATAACCCACATCAAATAATCCCACAAATTAATTGTGAGTTGAGATAGGTGAATAAAGGAGGAAAGGAAATGGTGCCTAACAACATTCCAAGCACAGCAGCATTATGCAGGGCAAAGGCAGGGGTTGTAACAACCTCTAACTGAATTCTGTTAGAGTTGTAACAAACTCTTTTCTGATGAAAATATCTGTAACAGAATTCTGTTACACTCCATTTCATTCCCTCAATGTGTATGTATAGAAGCAATGTACAGACTTTCATTTCTAACTTAATACAATCAATTCTTCTATTTACATCTTTGCTTCACAATATTTTCTCTCTTTTAACAAATCAAATCTTTTAATTGTTCTTCATTTTTCTATTGATTTTTCACATAATTTCGTCATTCAATCATGTTTCATCTTCAATCATATGATGAATGCACCATTTCACATGGTATCAGAGCAGGTTAATCCTGTCTCTTGATCAACAAACTTCCGCATTCACTCTGATTTGCAATTTTTTTGTTGAAATTGATCAATTTTTGATCAATTTCTAATCACAATATTACGTTTTTTGTTGTTTGAGCTTCATCACTTGTTTGATATCACAAAATATTACGTTCTAATCAAATATCACAATATATGGCTGGAAACACTGCTGAAAACACAGTTGTAGAGAATTCATACAGTAATCCATATGATGATCCTTTATTCTTGTCAAATTCTGATTTTCCTGGCATTAATTCAATTGGTTACAACGTTGTTTAATGGAAGGAACTACTTGTCATGGAGTAGAAGTGCAATTTTAGCCTTAGGTACTAAGAACATGCAAGGTTTTGTTGATGGAACCACTGCTAAACCTGCTGCAAATTCACCAAAATTACAGCAGTGGATGAGGTCTGATAATATGGTGAGGTGCTGGATTTTGAATTCTATGGAGGATAGAATGAAGGAAGGATTTCTGACAGCAAGGTCTGCTAGGCTGTTATGGGAGGATATTCATGAGAGATATGGCCAATCTAATGGACCAATGCTGTTTCAATTGAAGAAGGAACTCAGGAATGTTGCTCAAGATAATAATAATGTTGCTGAATATTTCACAACTCTGAAGAGATATTGGGATGATATTGAAGATTTGGAAGGCATTCCTGAGTGTACTTGTGGAGGTTGTAGTTGCAACATTATGAAGAAAATCCTAGATGCATCTTCAAAGGAGAAGGTTCTTACCTTTTTGATGGGACTCAATGATACATATGAGCATCTAAGGACAAACATTTTGTCTTTAGATCCAGTTCCTACAGCAAACAAGGTTTATTCAATGGTTCAGCAAGTTGAGAGTCAAAAGCTGATTTCTAATGTGCTAAATAATGCACATGATTCTGGAGCATTCTATTCTCATAAGCCAGTCAATACTGGTAATACATGGAGTAATTGGAAAGGAGATGCAAGGGATGTTAAGAGAACTAAGTTTGAGGAAAGGTTTTGTCATCATTGCCATAAGAAGGGTCATACTAAGGATAGGTGTTTCAAGTTGTATCCTGAGTTACTACAGCAATTTCAGCAGCACAAAGGAAAGGCAAGCTCAAGCAATTCAAAAATCACTGCAAACAATGCAGAAGCAGCTGACACACCATTGAGCTACACTCAATATGGAGATGTGCAACAGAAAATTGATCCTTCCTTTGTCACTGCTGTCTACAATGAGATGATGAAAATGGCTAATAATCAGTCAGGCCAAGACAGTTTCCATGGTCATACTGATGCTGCAATTAATTTTGCAGGTAATGCCTTTGTTACTAATACTTCTACTCATTCTGCTGCTGATAATGACTCCTTTTATTGCTGGATTGTTGATTCTGGTGCTACAGACCATATGTCCTCCTTAAGACATTTATTTACCAATATGAGAAGGTTAATAAAACCTATTAATGTCAGTCTTCCTGATGGTAGTTATAAAACTGTGCATGAGGTTGGAGAGGTTATGGTACATCCTAAATTGGTATTGAGAGATGTGTTATATTTGCCTGATTTTAAGCATAATCTGCTTTCTGTCCAAAGGCTATTAGCTAATACTGGGTATGTCATGGAGTTTAATGGGAGATGTTGTGTGTTACAGGACCCTGCAACTAAAGAGACTGTGGTGGTTTGTTACAAGAAGAATGGTTTATACAAATTGTGTTGTCCTGTGTTCAAATGTCTGATGAATAGCTTGAATAAATTGTCTGTTGTTGGAGGAAATCATGCTAGTGTTAGAAGTAATGTAGCTGCTGTTTGTAAGGATAATTCTCTGGACCTTGTTCATGCCAGATTAGGTCATACTTCCTTGGCTAAAATGCAGCATTTAGAGATTGCTAAGTGTAATGGCATTCATTCATATCAATGTGATACCTGTGTTTTAGCTAAAATGCATCGATTGCCTTTTGTTAGAAGTGTTTCTAAGGCTGCAAATATATTTGATTTGGTACATGTGGATCTTTGGGGGCCCTTCAAAACCCAAACACTGTCAGGAGCACATTATTTCCTCACTGTCCTGGATGATTGTTCTAGGGGTACTTGGACTTTTCTGTTGAGGGATAAGACCCAAGTTGGCAGCATACTTGAGGGCTTTATTAATCAGGTTGCAAATGAGTATGATACTAGAGTTAAGGTGGTAAGGAGTGACAATGGGACAGAGATTTTGCAATCTTATTGTCACAAACTATTCCTTTCCAAAGGCATTCAACACCAGAAAAGTGTGGCAGGGGTTCCTCAGCAGAATGGGAGAGTTGAGAGGAAGCATAGGCATTTGGTGGAGACTGCAAGGGCTATAATGTTTCATGCAGGTTTGCCTAAGAAATTCTGGGGGGATTCTATTCTAGCTGCCACCCACATAATCAATAAACTCCCTAGTGCAGTGTTGTCATGGAAAACTCCCTATGAAATCCTTACTAAGAAGGTGCCTTCCTATGCAGAATTAAGGGTGATTGGTTGCCTGTGTTTTGCACATATTGATAAGAAGCACAGGGATAAATTTGATCATAAGGCTCATAGGTGCATTCTGATTAGGTATCCACATGGACAAAAGGCCTACAAACTTTATGATTTGGATAATCACAGAGTGTTGATCAGTAGGGATGTAATCTTCAGAGAGGATGTATTTCCTTTCCAAACAACCTGCTCTTCCAAACATATTGTTCAGAGGCAAAATACTCCTATGTTTACTGAATTTTCTTTTCCTTTCTCAGAGGAGGATTCTTCTAATATGACTAATAATACTCATAATACACATAATAATATTTTTCCTAATATCCCTAATAATGATACTACTAATAACAATAACAATATCCAAAATAATCTTCAAAATAATACTCCTAATAATGATCATAGCAATTCTGACAATAATATCTCTAATATTTCCCCTTATCATAATGATCTTATTACAAATTCCTCTTCTATACATCCTAATATGCCTACAAGGCAAAGCACCAGGTCAATTACAGTCTCCAGTAGACTCAAGGGCTATGTTTGTCCATTATTACCAAGGAATGCAGCAGCAGGAAATAGTGTAGCACATCCCCATGCTCCATCTTCATCCATTCCTGTTGAACCTATTTGCTATAATCAGGCTAAGAATGATCCTCTTTGGGTTGAAGCCATGACTAAAGAGTTGCAGGCATTGGAGGCTAATGGTACTTGGATTCTTACATCCTTACCACAGAATTTTAAACCCATAGGCTCTAAATGGGTATATAAAATCAAATTAAAACCAGATGGTAGTATTGAGAGGTATAAGGCACGTTTGGTGGCCAAAGGTTATACACAGATTCATGGACAGGATTATAAGGATACTTTTTCTCCTGTGGCTAAGTTCACTACTGTCAGGGTATTTTTAGCTCTAGCAGTTAGTATGGGTTGGGACATTCACCAGCTTGACATAAACAATGCTTTCTTACATGGGACTTTGGATGAGGAAGTATATATGACTCCTCCTCAAGGTTACTCTCAAGCTCAACCAGGCCAAGTTTGTAGGTTGAAGAGATCCCTTTATGGGCTCAAGCAGGCTTCTAGGCAATGGAATATTGCCCTGACTTCTCTCTTGCTTAAGGAGGGTTTTACCCAATCCAAACATGATTATTCCTTATTTGTCAGATCATGGGAAGACAAGTTCATTGCTATATTGGTCTATGTGGATGACCTGCTGATCATTGGGACTGATTCAACATTCATCTCTCACATTAAGACAGTCCTTGATCAAGCCTTTACAATAAAGGATTTGGGCCTCATGAAATATTTCCTAGGCATTGAGGTCAAAAGGACTGTTGATGGTTTGTATCTGAACCAAAGGAAGTATGTTTCAGACATCTTACAGTCCCTCAATATGACTACTTGTGCACCTGCTTTATTTCCCCTTCCTAAGGGCCTCAAACTTTCACTTGATACTGGTGATCCTCTACCAGATCTTGAGGTTTACAGGAGGTTAATTGGTCAGCTATTGTATCTGAATCTGACCAGGCCTGATCTTTCTTATGCTGTTCAGCATCTCAGTCAATTCATGGCTACTCCAAGACAACCACATTGGCAAGCAGCCCTCCATGTTGTCAAGTATCTCAAGGGTACTATTGATACTTCTCTTTTTTATCCAACACACAATTCCTTAAATATCAGTGCATTTTGTGATGCTGATTGGGGAACCTGCCAGTTTTCATGTAAGTCAATTACTGGGTATTGTGTCTTCATTGGGAATGCCTTGGTCTCTTGGAAAACGAAGAAGCAAAAGACTGTCTCCAAGTCTTCTGCCGAGTCTGAGTATAGGGCTTTGTCTCATACTGCTAGTGAGCTGGTTTGGATACATGGCTTATTGACTGATTTTGGCCTGCATATCCCTTTGCCTATTCCTTTATATGGAGATAACAAGGCTGCCTTATACATTGCTGAAAATCCAGTATTCCATGAGCGTAAGAAACATCTCAACATTGATTGTCATTATGTTCGAGAGAAGGTCAGTGAAGGGTTTCTCTCAGTCTCTCATGTTCGTTCTAATCAACAACCTGCTGACTTGCTGACAAAACCTCTTGGTCAGCAACAACATTTCTTCCTCTCTTCCAAGTTGGGTCTGCTCTTCAGTCCTACTTCTGCAGCTCCAACTTGAGGGGGGGATGTGAGTTGAGATAGGTGCATAAAGGAGGAAAGGAAATGGTGCCTAACAGCATTCCCAACGCAGCAGCATTATGCAGGGCAAAGGCAGGGGTTGTAACAACCTCTAACTGAATTCTGTTAGAGTTGTAACAAACTCTTCTCTGCTGAAAATATCTGTAACAGAATTCTGTTACACCCCATTTCATTCCCTCAATGTGTATATATAGATGCAATGTACAGACTTTCATTTCTAACTTAATACAATCATTTCTTCTATTTACATCTTTGCTTCACAACATTTTTTCTCTCTTTTAACAAATCAAATCTTTCAATTGTTCTTCATTTTTCTATTGATTTTTCACATAATTCCGTCATTCAATCATGTTTCATCTTCAATCATATGATGAATGCACCATTTCACACATAAAAAAATGTTGTACATCTGGACTCATTAATCATCCTAATGACATAATATAATCCTTCATTCGTGGACTTGTCTTTGTCGAGCCGATTGATTGATGACTTATCAATGTGTACAAATTGTAATTTTTTTACTCAAAGGATTTAAAGATAGCAAAAAATAAGGCAAACATTAAATCTCTAAATGGGCTACTACGTTCACACGAAAAGGCGAGTGCCAATTTTACTAGTCCAAAAAAGCATTATCACAAAATCGATTGGTAACCGAGGGAGCAATTTATTGATTTTTATACTTGTACTCCGTGTAAAATATTAGACTTTGTCAAGTGACCGAAAACTTCCTACTATACAAAACAAAACAAAATATAACTCATCAACTCCATCTCCGCTCCTTAGTATTATTGTATTAACGATAGACAAATGACTACGACGTTTAAAAAAACTAAATAAAAATCTTCTATCCTCGGAAACCGATTCAAACAAAAATCAAAAGCGTATTTTTCAAAACCAATTCAAACCTCTTTTGTCACCCCAAAAATAACATGTAGAATTTCACCATAATTACAATTGAATTAATTGCAAATTAGTTTTATAGTTCATACAAAATGACAAACAGTGAAAATCTACCTTTTACTTTTACCTTTTTACTGCTCATATTTCTAAAATTCACAACTGCTGTTGATCAAATAACATTCTTACAGAGCAATTGCTCAGAAACACAACCTTATAACACCGTCTTTCAAAACAATCTCTATCATTTATTATCAAACCTCACGACCGAATCGAATGCACAAAAATTCTACAATTTTAGCACCGGTGACGCCTCTAACAAGGTTTACGGTCTTTTCCTCTGCGTAAGCAGTTTTCTCGACCAGGTCTGCCACGACTGTGTCACGGTCGCAGCTGGTGAAGTTCAACGAAGATGTCGGTCTAGTAACGAAGCTACTGTCTGGTATGCAGAATGTATGTTGCGATATGCAGACCATGATATATTCTCTGTGAATGACGATTCTGTGTACTATAATGTCGGGACTGGTAAGTCCAAGTTTGGTCGGTACGACCAGCAATTGTCGGAAATGTTTGAAAGCCTTATCGACAAAGTGACTGCAACTGGAGACTCGTCGGCCACTACAGTTTATATATCAAGTGATGTGATGCTTACTTGTTTAGTCGATTGCACTCCGGACTTGAGCAATTCGGAGTGTCAGAGTTGTTTGAGGACCGGACTAGGCCGACTGGAACGTGATGGCGCATATATAGGACGACTCTTGCAACCGAGTTGCCGGTTGATGTATGTGTTTTATGATCTTGTGCCACCTTCTGGAGGTTAGTCGACGAAATTAGTAACATAAGCTATTGAATGTGTGAATCATAATGTGAGTCGCCCACAAGTCAGCTGAATTTCATCTTAAAATCAATCGATGATAGAAGGGGTCTTCAAGAGCCTATAAATATTTTTCTTCAGCGAAATTCTGTCGATGTGGGACTTTAAGCAGATGTTGTTTCCTTTCCTTTGTGTTGAGTATGGAACATTTCGATGATTATATTAAGTCGGATACATATTATATACCCATATCCTCGATTTTATGTTTAAGAGTTCTAAGGTGAAGAGTCAAATTAACATACGATATAATCCTTAGGCTTTATACAGTTCAAGGTCAACTCGAAATTTTGGATGTTTTTTATGTGACTAGATTTGTTTTCTGTAGGAGGGAGGACGTTCTACATTACCATAGGAATCAGTTCAGCAATCGCAGCAATATCTTTGCTCTTGAACGTGTCGATCATTTCTTTAAGAAGAAAAGCCAAGAAGAAAAACGCAGGTATTTCTTGCATATGTTACTCAGACTCGGTCAGAACAACTTACATAAGGGGTGTCTACGTGATTGTAGGGTTAGACGCTATCGAAAGTAAGGAGGGCCTGCAATTCGATTTTAATCTCATTAAAGCAGCGACAAACAACTTTTGCCTAGAGAAGAGGATCGGACAAGGTGGATTTGGAGTCGTATACATGGTAAGCTAAATCTTGTTAATTTAGTAACCTCTTTATCGAGGTCATTTGTTTACCTTTTCGTAATAGGAGCTCTTTTTCGTGAGTAATTTAACTACGTGTACTTTTTCGGTCAAATGAAGTATTAAGTCGATCCAATATAAATGAGTGGTGGAATTTAACATTCAATCTATTGTTCATAAAAACATTGTAGCGAAGTAATATAAGACGGTTTCGAATATGATTATTTTTCAGGGTACATTATCAGATGGAAAGTCGGTTGCTGTAAAACGACTTTCAAAAGCTTCAGGACAAGGTATCAGGGAGTTCAAAGCTGAGGCATGCTTAGCTGCAAAACTCAAGCACAAACATCTTGTAAAACTCTACGGCTTTTGTGTTCATCGAGAGGAGATGTTACTTGTCTACGAGTATCTTGTCAACAACAGCCTTGATAAAATTTTATTCGGTACTCATTTCATTATCGTTGATTTTAAAGTAACTTGAAGTATTGTGAAGTAAAAGTTCTCACGAAGTTTTACTTCCTTACCACTCAGTCGATCAACGTAATTTTCAGGATTCCGTTGCAAATCTTCTCAAGATATTTTGGTCTTGTCACCTAGTAATATGTTTCAGTCTCGAAATTTTTGAGGCATCAAGATAATATTGTAGTTTACCGAAGTAATGGAAACCGTTGCTTCACAAGATATATTATATGATCTTCACTTATCTTAACTTGAAGATTCTATTGTGATCATTGAAATGATTAACAGATCCGATGCTAGGAGCTGAATTGAAGTGGGAGACTCGTTACAATATCATAGTAGGAATTGTGCGAGGGTTGTTGTATCTCCATGAGGATTCCCGTCCTAAAATTGTTCATCGTGATCTTAAGCCTAGCAACATTCTTCTGGATGGAGATATGAAGCCTAAGATAGCTGATTTCGGCATGGCGAAGCTTTTTGGTTGTGATCAAACTCAGGGGAACACAAGTAGAGTCGCAGGAACTTTGTAAGATTTCAACCTTATATATTTATGATGAGATTGTCTTCAAGAATTTTCGAGTTAACTACAGATTAAGTCGAGTCACGATCTTATTGTCTTGCATAGGTTAACTTAAATGTATCATTATATATTAGGGACTAATAAAACATGAATGATTTCGATTCAGTGGATACATGGCTCCTGAATATGTAAGGACGGGAAATTTCTCCGCGAAGTCTGATGTTTTTAGTCTCGGAATCATAATTTTGGAGATCATAAGCGGCCTTAGGAACAATTGTCCTATCCCAGACGTTGAAGACGAGATTCTACGAGATTATGTAAGTTCAATTGCTCATCAATTCTCTAATTAATTTGACCTTATGGACCACTTTAGACTGAAAAGCACGATTTTTATTACTCTCTCGATCTCTCTATATCGGAAATACCTTTCATTTTCACTCTTCGGTTTGTTCAACAAGTATGTAGTCCTTTAAAACTCTTTAGTAGTTTACTTGTACTCCTTAAATCTCGTACGTTCATACATTTTGTATTTTCGAAAGTATATCTATAACGAAGAGTATTATTTGTTGTCAATCAGGCACAGAGATTGTGGAGAGAGGGAGCTTATTTGAAGTTCATCGATTCGAAATTGGGAAATAATGTATCAGAAGAACAAGTAGAGAGATGCATAAAAGTTGGAGTAATGTGCATTCAAGAAGATCCAGTGAAACGACCAGACATAGCATCAATTTTGCTCATGCTTAATAGCCATCCTATGACCACCATTCCGGTACCAACTCGGCCTCCTACGCCACCTTTTGGACGGAACTATTCGATACATACAGGTACAAGCTCTCAAACACAAGCAGAGGAGATGATTGCCGATTTGTCTCCTAGGTAATAAATCATCATTGTGTTTAAACAAAAGTTCAATCATTGAAATGGGTTGTATACTTGTATATACTAGTAACTTGGTTTGTTTAAGTTTTTGAAAGGTGTGCTTTTGAACAACTCAAGCCTTCGACGTTCCTTTAAACGACTCAAGCCTTCGACGTTCCTTTAATCATTGAAATGGGTTGTATACTTGTAAATACTAGTAGGCATCTAAATTAAACAACTCAAGCCTTCGACGATCCTTTAGTTCAGACATCCCAAAAAAATTCAAGTTGCGGCATAAAAAAAAAAAAAAAGAAAAGAAAAACCCCACACCACAAACCGCTCAAATGTCTTAGAAATCATACAATTAACAGATCACAAGTGTTAGATCACGTTATGGTTTTGATGATGTCAATATTTTTGTGGTATGATCGTTGGTTGTAGTATGTTGTTTGTAGTAGGTTGATGTGCTTGATTCACTACCTTCTCTTGGAACTGATGAAGAATGAAGATCGA